>JBCAUA010084321.1:0-10674 GCA_038406235.1 Peronia verruculata | reverse complement strand
GATAGATAGATAGATAGATAGATAGATAGATAGATAGATAGATAGATAGATAGATAGATAGATAGATAGATATCAGACAGAAAGTAACTTTTGTTATAGAGTACTTACACAAGGTAGCACGAGAAGGGAAGAGTTGAGGAGTGTAAGAAAGAGGAACGATGTGTTTCTTGCAAATCCGGATCCTGTTGTGATCACCAGGTCTGGCAAACAAAATAGAGCTCACCTACCACCTTCTTCTCAGTTCTGAGAACCGCTTGTTTTCTGACCTCGTCACGTCCTCAGTGCCCGTTCACATGAACTGGGAATCCCCTCTCCTCCCCTCCCCTTTCCCCGGCATACACACAGACAGGCACGGGTTCTTGCTGGCAGATCTAGAGTGACCATCTACTGTGGTTATAGCCTGTAGTAAGTTTTCCAAGTAGCTCTAGATTATATCTTTTCTTGAGTACCAGTGTCTAGCCGAATTTTTTTTTTCTTTTTTTTTAACTGAACAAATGCCGGCATTGACTACAAGTCAACCAACTTTGAATCTACTTTTGAATTTACTTTATTATCTTTTATTTATTTATTTATTTTTCTTATTTTCTTATTTTTTATTTTATTTTATAATTATTATCATTATTATTATTATTATTATTATTTGGGGGTATTTTTTGCGACATGGATTATTGTCATCTTTCTTGGTAAGATCGACGATAATAGTGGTAAACCGTGCAAGTCAAGACTAAAGCTTACGCTACGTTATATTTTTGTCACTCTTTGAAACAAATTAATATTCCTTGGAAACCCCTTACACCATGCTTTTATTATCGTTTTGATAGTTCCTCGTCGGTAAACTTACACCATACATAGGCAGGATTGACGATGGTTCCCAAGGTGGGGTATTTTATAGGCAATAAACATAACTTGACTGGCTTTACACGGTTTGCGACGTTAGCGTCGTCCTAAAACTGAATAGCAACACAGACAAATGACAGTTCAGCAGGCAGAGAAGTAGAAATGGGTGTGGAAACAAGCAGTCAGACTGGTTGATAGACTTACAGACACACTGACTGACCGACTGACTGACTGATAAACTGACAGACTGACTGCTTGAGAGACCGAACAGATAGACAGACTGACTGACTGACCTGATTGACTGATTGACAGACAGACAGACAGACAGACAGACAGACAATCCGACTGATAGACTGACAGACAGATAAACAGACTGGCATCACAGACAGACAGACTTACTGACTGATAGATTAACAGATCAGATCAGAAACAAAACATCAGAAAAGGTATGAACTGAAAGCCAGGAAAAGAAAACACACACACACACACACAGACAGACACACACACACACAGAACTCATGGAGAGAGGGCGATTTAAAAAAGAAAAACAAAACTTCAAATGAGTTTTTCTCAAACCCGAATTTTGTCACCATTAAGCTTTCTTTATATTATCAAACTTCTTATTTCTACCCCCATTCCAAGCAAATATGGCACAGATCATTTTCACAAGATAAAAACAAACAAAAACAAAATGTTGCATTATGTGCCAATGTTTTGGACAGAAATAGATTTTATTATAAAAAAAAGTACAAATTATGAAATTGTACTATATCGCGTTTTCAAAAATATCTACACAGTCTTCTTTTGGACACCAAAAGCTGAAAATACACAAGTTTTTAGATAATCTATGTATATATTATATCAAACAACGTTGACCAAGTTTCATCAAATTCCATTGATATTTGGTGGAAGGGATCGATTAAAAAACAAACAAACAAACAAACAAACAGCAAAAAAAAAAAAATACAACATGGCGGCCCTGCCATGGTAACCATTCCAGTCAGTCTTTGGTTAGGTTTTATCTTTGTTGTTGTTGTTGTTGTTGTTGTTGTTTTCTCTAATTTGAACATACCGGATTCGATGTACAATAGTAATAACAACAATCCTTTCCAGGAAAGGACTCCCTCTGATTACAAGAACGAAAACAAACCCGAACCCGGACATGTTTCTGTGTACAGGCCGTCAAAACATTGACATTTCCAACACACGCAGTTTGGCTGATATGGTGTGGATGACAGAGAGAGAGAGAGAGAGAGAGAGAGAGGAGAGACACAGCCAGCAAGAGAGACAAGAGAGAGATAAGAGAGACACATAAGAGACATATGAGAGAAACGCGAGACAGACAAAAGAGACAGAAAAGAGACAAGAGAGCTAGAAAGATAAGAGTGAGATGAGAGAGAGATCAGAGAAAGTCTGAGAGTAAAAGGGAGGAGGCGAGAAGATAAGTGGTTTTCGACGAGTCATTTTGATCGTTAGCCAAAATATTGCTTCCCTTTGCCAAGTACAACAGGTATAAAACATAAGCATCCCAAAGAAGGACAATCATATTTTTTTTCTTTGCCATTTGAAACACGAACAACGAAAAATTCAGAAAAATTGCATCATGTGATAATTATGCGATGAACATTTTTTGTAGTAGGTCATAGTGTTTATTTTTTGCATAATTTGTTTGCTTCAGTTACTTCAAACAACTGGAGCAAAATGTTGTTGTTTTTTCTCGCGTTTACTGTGTAATATACGCATTTCAACCTCCTTTGGGGTGGATATCTCGGCTGGAATTTTCCTTGTTTACAATGCTTGTTATATACATTACCTCTTGTATGTATACATTACCGCTTGTACTGGGCAAAGGGGAGTAATCTAACTGGCTGGGGGGGGGGGGGTGGATAACTGGCTCATTATGAGCAATGACGCGTTTGTTCAAGAAGATTAAGTGACGGCCTGGCTAACCTATTAATATAGATCTAGGTCTGACACACGAGCTGACCTCCCAGGGGAGAAAGGTCATGAACTATGGCATAAAACAGTAGTTCAGCCGCGCAATTCCACCTAGGGTCTTTCTCTCTCTCTCTCTCTCTCTCTCTCTCTCTCTCTCTCTCTTTCTCTCTCGTTTCATTACGTCTTTCAACTTCCTCCGAAGTGGTTACCTCGACGGTAATTAGGATATCAAGAAATGGCAGAATGGGGCTGGACAGAGGTGGAGTTGGGGGGGGGGGGATGCGCAAATCATCAGTAACGATAAAATCGCTTCAAACATAGCGTAATAGCTTGTACAGACAGTGGAAACAACAACAACAAAACAACAACAACAGAGAGAATACAGCTCTCTAGTTACACCTAACAAACGGATGGTACGACAAGCCCAGAACTGCCCATTACATGTGCACTTTAATTTTAAAAGGAAACATAATAGTCACGTTATTGATTAATTTTACATTCTGACGATAAGCGATTTGACATTGCAAAATACAAGTACAACAACATGGGCAGAGAGTAAAAATTTGAGCACCCAGTGAAGTAAAAACAAGACAATGAGCATGTACTTGTGTTAATTATTGTATCCAGAAACATACATAGTAGAATATCTCTTAGCATAATGAGGAAACGAAAGGATACTTCAGATGAATACATCCATCAGTCCATCCATCCTTGCATTCCTCCGCACCCATTCATCTATCCATCCATCCATTCAAGTATCCATCCATCCACCACTCATCCATCCATAATGCATGCGATGGGCCGGCTGTGAACCGTGACCGGCCGAGTCTCTGGTACGGGATCAAACGAAGGACATGCTAACGCACAGCCTTGAATGAACGATGTGCAAACTGATTCAAGATGAAACGAGACCTCCCGCGGGGGCCCGGGGTTTATAAGTAGGTTCTCTGCTTCCACCTGCAGGCGGGTACGCATGGTACGACAAGCCCAGCAACAATAACAATAACAACAGCAATAAAGTAGGTTAAGATAAGATAGATAGATAAGATAAACTTAATTTTTCTGTCCCCAGAAGTCGTAAAAAAAAAAAAAAAACTCACATCGTGGAATTAAGGATTCGAGTCTCTGATTTTCCAGTCGGGGAATGGGAATAGTTTCATTAAAACCTTTTTTTTTTTCAGTGACCCAATGATTCCTTAGCTTAGCTTTGTGGGTCGGAATGCCTGACGTCTAGCTCTCTCGGATAATCCCTAATATATTTCGGAGTTCCCGTGATATGTATGTTAACAGGTTAAAGAAACAAATAGGTTGAAGAGAACGTGGAGACGCTTCTATCAGGACAATATGTCCAAATTCCAAAGTTCATTCTTCTTACAAAACACAACAAAAACAGGCAGCTACTTAAAGCCGATATCGTCCTAATTTCTTACGATTGAAAGGAAACTTAATAATAATAATAATAAATAATAATAACGGTTAAGAAACCACAATATCATCTGCATAAGAAGAATAGCAAACACAGACAACTGACAGGTCAGCAGACAGAGGGGTAGAAATGGTGTGGAAACAGTCAGACTGACTGATAGACTTACAGACATACTGACTGACTGACTGATAAACTGACAGACAGACCGAACAGCTAGACATACAGACAGACAGACAGACAGAGGTGGACAGACAGACAGACCCACAGACAGGCAGACAAATAGATTCATAGACAGATAGACAGACTGACTGATAGACTAACATACAAACAGCTGATGGGCTGACAGACAGATAAACTGCCTAATAGACAGACAAACAGACAGACAGACAGGCAGGCAGACAGACAGGCAGGCAGTCAGGTAAACAAACAACCAAACAGACAGACAGACAACAAGCACCGAACCAGAAAGAAAAACACCCGAGGTTTTCCTATGTAAGCACTGACTTTGACACCAAACAGAGACAAATACTGACAAGACTGCCGTCCTACCTGTTCAAAGTTCTCGTTATTTCCACTTACCTTCACAAAGCACGAAGAACCATTTGAACATGTGAACAAAAATTACTCTGATTGAGCACCACATCTGCCACCACTGAATGGATTTGATCTCAATTTCCTAATGTTCGAAGGCTAGGAGTTTAACATAGTGAGTCATTAGATGATAGAGATAGAATTATCAGAATGGAGATGGATAAACACAGTCGGTTGTAGTTGTTTGGAGTAATTATTATGCAGCTATTATAATAAACTCGTGAGTACCTGAATTCTAGGCTGGGTCCAATGGATAGGCCTATCAATTCACGCCAAACTTAAACAGATATACTGCAGTACTCCCCACCGAAAATCGGCTGGCACAAGAACTAGCACAGACACATTAGGTTTTACCGTACGTAAAATAGTCGAGGAAGTTCGGGGGGCATTTGCGCCAAATGTCAGACGCAGGGTTGCGCCGTTCGCCCCCTGCGCTAGCGTAAGTGATTATGTCTGTTTAGTGTGCCGCGGCTGAGCTCTGTGCCAGCCCGCTGTAGTCGCTCGCTATCCGGACACTCGCCGTTTTACCATTATAGTCTTCGTTTTTTTTTTTTTACAGATCTTTCATAGCATTATGACAGCTCCAATGTGATTTGACATAACGCCCTTCTCGATTGTGGCGCCAAAAATTGTGTTTTGTATTATCGGATTCTCATCAACATTCCTCATCTAATTATGAACTTCTCAGGTTTTGAGAAAGCACAACTAATTCTGGATTGTTTAAAGAAATCTTTGTTGTTGTTGTTGTTGTTGTTGTTGTTTTCAAAACGCCATTGTTTCTGCTGAAACGCGACAAAACGACTTTAACTTGATAAAACGCCCCCCCCCCCTCCTCTTTTTTTTCAAAATAAAGGCGTTCACCTATCAGCATTTGCTAACATTGCCCCCTGGGACACGAGTTGCTGGTTCCGAATTATCCAGTATTTATCCTGTTCATTACAACATTGGATGACTGACCATCTTACAGTCCGATCTGTTAATAACCTTCCCCACCACAAGACTCTAGTGAAGGGATAGAAATATGAAAAACACAGTATGCAGCATAATTTCAGATCTGCTTGCAGTTTGTTTGTTTGTTTGTGGTGGGGTTTAACGACACATCAGCACGATTACGGCTATACGGTGTCACAATAAGATACGTTTACACGTCAGGAAGAAGAGAGGAAAGAAAGCGGGATAGAAGACAGGAGCAAGGAGAGAAAGAAGAGATGTTTCCCCTGGAATGTCGAGGATGGCACTCCATGGGAGACACCCAACCGATGGCGGGCTTAGGCCACCTGCAGGTGGAAGCACAGAACCTACTCATAAACCCCGGGCCCCCGTGGGGGAGATTTGCTTGCAGGTGTTCACTATTCCAAGGTTGAAACAATCCAGTACAATATATTTTCTTTTCATACTATTATTGGTCAGCAAGTTCATCTGAACACGCTCGCTCAACCACCTCTGCCTGCAATCTCACCGGTACTTGTCACTCCACCGGCAGTGTCAACTCTCACTCCAGCTAGGAAAGAAATATGGCCCTGGGCCCAGAGAATGAAACACACAATATATTATGTATTTGAAATTTCCATCGCCCTACCCCTTGTGTAGATCCTTTCCACGTTCGTGTTTACTTCCTTGTTTGGATGCGAATTTTTGGTGGGCGGACGCGGAAGCGAAACGTCATAAGTGATTTACTTTCGTGTTTGAAATGGAAACAACAGAATGGTGGGCGGACGCGGAAGCGACACATCATAAGTGAACGACCTATAGCAAGCTTCCGAACTACTGCAAGAGTAATCACTTGCCTACTGTCGATCCCAACTTGAGGCAAAAAATAATTTGATAACAAATAATTAATAATTATAAGAGGATGCCTGGCATTTGAAATCTGTTATTTGTTTATTAATACACACTCTTACACACTGCAAACTTACCGAGATAATGTCTTGGATGTCGTAGGAATCCATGTTTGAACAGTGAAACCGGAAATCGCGTATCCCCTGAGGAAGGAGGCTGGTGACAGCAGGGTTGCCAGATCGGTTTTTCTCTTCAGTGCCAGATTCTCGCTTTCAAAGTGCCAGAAAAGTGCCAGATCTTTAGGTCTACTTAAAGTTATCATAAAACTTTGTAGACCCCAAATGCATTATGTCATAATTAATAGCCAACAGTATAAAGGAAAAAAATTTTTGGGCTCACCTGCATTTTATGATTGTTTGGTTTGATCTTCTTTTTCAAGTTATCCCTTCTCAAAATCGCCCAGGTAGTAAGTATCATGCATGGACAGTGATCACATCAAATAAAAATCATGCAGGCCTAAACAACGCTTTACTTTTAGCTGCAACTAATTTGAGAATAAAAAAAAAAATGATAGTCTGGCCAGTGCTCTTCTTGGCACTACCGTAATACAACTGACAACTAACACATTGTAATTTACAGGAATGACTTTTAACCACCTGTAGGTAGTTTCCCAGGAAGAGCGATTGGTTCTCGTGTTATTGTAATGCTTAGGCTTAATTAGAGAATACACTAGATCTAAGCATCTACGCAGTCAATCTGATATCTAAGTAGTCTAGATAAAACGAGCAGACTCTAGAACAAGAATTGTCTATCTAACACTAGACCATGGTCTAAGCAAATCAAAATCACAACACAACCCAAAGTGAGAGTACCAGATCTGGTAGGGGAGACTGGAAACCAAAAATGTTTGGCGGCAACACACACGAGTAGGCCAGATAATAATATATCCATTAGGTAAGGACTGCCCACTGGCCGGGTTTTCACCTTTTGTAAGCTAAATTATTTTTTACTTGTAACAAAGATTATGAAACTAAATACTTACAAGAAGTGTGCCAGAAAAGTTACAGAAAGAGCTAGATCAGTATTCCAGTACCTAAAAATTGTCCCAAAGTGCCAGAAAAGTGCCAGAGTGCCAGAATAAGAATTTGGGTGTCAGGCGGTTTTCTCTAGTGCCAGGTTTGAGGATTCTGGCATCGAAAGTGCCAGGTCTGGTAACGTACCCTGGGTGACAGGCACAACTTTGCGCTTCTTCATCTCTCTCCGCGCGGTATGTGTCGGCTGTCCTGTAACTATAATATGTCTCTGGTTTAAAACCAACAAATTTTCCAACATGGAGGTCTGCATACTTACCGTACACTTGAAGTAGAAGGGCTGTATAAAAAATCTCCCACAGAGGCCGTGGGTAGTCTTCTAGTGTTGTTATAAAATTCAAACTTGCGAACTGATCGTCATTGTTTGTTACTTAATTAAAATTTTAATTTATGAGCATTATATGGTCATAGTTGTTATCAACCTGCAATAGAATTCGACGTCCGATCAATCTCCAAGGTCAGATTTTTTTTTTAATATAGCGTTTCACACCCCAAACGTTTTTCTTAGTTGCTCCGGGCCAAGGTGCGAGTCGCCAAACGGGCTCGGTCCTGATCGTCATGCACTTTTAGTCATCAGATCTCTTAGACCTTGACCTTTCCCAGTCAGTTTTATGTAATGTCTTTTGTAATGATGAAATACAGATAGGCATTAACTCTAGTAAAACATTGAATAGGACAATTGCTTTATTCATGATAAAGAGACACCAAAGCGCTAAAGGTGCATAACTCTCTTTTCAATGAGCCATATTTTCAGCCAACTAAGTTACTTCCCATTTTAACAGTTAGCCAAATTATTTCCCTTTGCCCAGTACACGAGGTATAAGACGAGTAGAGATGTGTCGATCATACAATTTTTAGGCCCGCGCGTTGGCGGGCCGAGCAGGATCGAGCCCGTTTGGCCCGTGCCGGGCCCGGGCCGAGCTCGAGCCCGAGCGCGACTCGCACCTTGGCCCGGAGCAACTGATACACGAGTCACCAGGAAAAGAAAAAAGGGCCACGAGCCGGCCCGCTCGCACTACTTTGATCTCGGGAAAACTTCAGGGACACGCCTTCGACCCAATGTCACCCTTCTCATACCCCTCCCTCTGCACATGAACTTTTTTTTTATACAAAAAGGGGGGGGGGGGCTCTGCTGTGAGTTTTACTCAGTATTTAACCCTAGAGTTCCTAAAGGGCGATCTGCCGAGGTGTTGTTTACAGTGCTTTTGCATGTGAACTACATTTTAGATAGCTGTTATACAGTAAGAATAAAAGGAAATTCGTTTCAAATGTGTTCTGCCATTTGTGTCTACACTGTCCTTTGTTGAACATAAAGCCATACAGGTGTGGTAATATTGCATTCTGGCTGTTTCTTGTGATTCTATTAGGGTTAAAACTATTAGAAAGCTAGACTTCGAGGCGTCGGGCGCACGTTTTGAATTTCCTTCTCTCCCACCATCCCACCTCCATGTGAACGTTCGACACTTGATATGTTTTTACAAAGCAGCCAGAGTCGATACATCCGGTATTTTTACAAATAAGTTCCCTTCTTGTATTATCGCATCCTGGGAGTTTAGCTATTTCTGTAAATAAGTGATGTGCATGTATTGAGATTGTCTAAGATATGCAAAACCTGCAACACAGCAGATTATTTCTTCAATCAGAATGCCATGAAGCCAAGATTTTCGAAAACATCAAAGTAGAATCATGTGCCCTTCATATTTTCAACAGGGAAGGAAAAGCCCGTTGCACCGGCCCGGCCCGCTCGCACTAGCCAGCACAGCTTGATGAGTGACTGACTGATTGGCTCGTTTCGGGCTTTCTGAGACGGCCCGGGCCCGCGATCACTGAACCTGGCTCGGGCCGATCGAGCTCGGGCCGGGCTTTTTTCCAGGCTTAAAGACGAGCAGTGTATAGTAGGAGAAAAAAAAATCACTTTAGCTCCTGTTACTTTTAACGGAAGAAGCCTAGCAAGAAATTATGAGAAAATTGTCTGGATGAGAAAAAAGGTGTTTGCATCATCTCATGAATATTTCACATTTTTCCGTTACTCACGTTTCAAATGATAAGAGAAAGTCAAGTGTTTCCCTCTTTGCAATGTTTTTCCACTACCGCTTGTGTACTTGGCAAACGGGAAATACTTTGGATAACGATCAAAATGGCTCATTACTGTGTGACTGATGTTCTGAGAGTTGTCTCACCTTAAATTTTTGGAGTGTCTATCTGGGCCTGTTACTGCAATAAAGAAGGATTGGCAAATAAAAAAAAAGTCGCACCACATAGTAGAGGCGAAACAATTTTGTATTGGCTCGCGCATGGGCGCGTCTGTTCACATTTTTTTTTTGGGGGGGGGGAGGGGGGAGGAGGAGGAGGCGACCCCCCCTACATATAACACAACTACCTGGATACAATAACTTTCTTACACACGGACAGAGAGAAAGGGGTGGATTAAGTGACCCAAATAGACTCCAGGTCTAGCTGCATTATTATGATCAAATAGACGGCGTCTTAAATTTATCTATTCTATATATCAATATTATTAAATAATTTCGAGACCATTACAATCTTTGATCTAATCAAAATCGGGTTCAAAGTTCAAATCCTATCTACCTCACACATAATTTGCATGATACCTTAAAAAAGTGTCTATCCATCTCTCTCATGATAAAAAAAAGAGTTATAAAAGTGTATTTAACATCACATGAAAATGTAAACCATCATGACAATGCTTGTGTTTGCACATGTGTTTTGCTACTCTAAATTTTACATGTGCTTTAGGTGATTTTATACAAACAGAAATGCTATAGAGAACAGGATGCAGAAACACTGATTGGCAGCCGCTTTCTTGGACAACAAGTTAGAAAACACGTTGCTTAAATAGCAAAGAAAGAAATGAGGAAAAGGGAGTGAAAAAAATAGTGAATGGAAGAAAGAAAGACATAAGTTTAATATATATATATATATATATATATATATATGACCCATTGCCAAATAAGAGAAAATCCTATATGTCATGTGATCGAAGTAAGAAAA
>JBCAUA010084320.1:0-24430 GCA_038406235.1 Peronia verruculata | reverse complement strand
TGTTGTTGTTGTTGTTGTTGTTGTTGTTGTTGTTGTTGTTGTTGTTGTTGTTGTTGTTGTTGTTGTTGATGATGATATTGTTTTAACCCATAAGAGAAAGAACAAGAAAGAAAAAGAAAAGAAAGAAAGAAAGAAAGAAAGAAAAAAGAAAGAAAGAAAAAGAAAGAAAGGGAGAGAGGTAAAAGAAAGGGAGAGAGGTAAAAGAAAGGGAGAGAGGTAAAAGAAAGGGAGAGAGGTAAAAGAAAGGGAGAGAGATAAAAGAAAGAAAGAACCAAATAAACAAATAGGCAAACAAACATTTAACGTAAACAAAAATTATTATCAATAGGGATTTAGCGTAAAAATAATCGAAGATGTGAATCCATGTACAGATGTGAATACATCACTGCAATACATGTCGATAAATATGAACATTTTCCTGGATGAAAAAATGTAACCCTTGACTCAAGATGGCGGGAGAAGGAAGATAGTAACCGTCAACATCCTTGTAAATCAGAATGTCACCTTGTTGTTAAATAACTATTTTATTCACACACACCCACAGTGGGGGCTTCTTTATGAAACCAGTTAAAGAGGATAGAAAAGGAGAGAACATCTGCTCGAGGTTGTCCCAGGTTGTTCAAGACTCAGATAACACGAATGAAAGTCTCATTTTCCGTGTTGCTAAGCAAATAAGTCAAGACTGACTGAGAAAGAGGGTGGAACCTTGA
Organism: Peronia verruculata; assembly: GCA_038406235.1. NCBI lineage: Eukaryota > Metazoa > Mollusca > Gastropoda > Systellommatophora > Onchidiidae > Peronia > Peronia verruculata. Next base: position 23,720 of record JBCAUA010084320.1, on the reverse strand, counting down.
AAAAAGACAATGTGTCTGTGAATAAATTGCAAGCATTTTGAATGTAGTTAAATATGGGTAACCCGATACTGCAAATAAAGCATCTTATTTCGGGTGCAGTGATAAAACATTGCGTTAAAATGACAAGAGCCTACCTCCACTTGTTGACTGAACCGAATTTAAACAGTAAGATACCGCTTAATATTTCATCTAAAGTGTGTCAAAAAATCTAGCCGATCTGACGTCGTTTTTGAAATATTAAGTTTACTTAGAATAGCAATGGACCAAATTAATGAAAATTAATTATAAGCATGTAAAACTTCAATCTTCAATTTCTCAAGATTTGATGGACTAGAGTTAGGACTTTGTTTTTATTAGGAGGACATAAATGAAATGGGTGCCTCATCCCTGTTGAAAAACAAACAAAGTAATAAAGATTTCATCAGTCTGATTCTTCATTTAAATGTACTGAAAGAGCATGTATGTAGTGGGGCACAGGTGGAGCATAAAACAAGATTTGAGAGATTTAAATGTAAATATGAAGTAACTGAGGGGGGCGGGTGAAAATGAGAAGCATAATTACATGAGTTTTACTGAGAAGTTACTGGCCTAAACGAACATAAACCGATATTTGATCAACATCCTTTTTGTTGCCAGGGATGAAAACAAAAACAAAACACAGAAAAGGGGGGATCAAGATTGGAACAGTATCGGCCTTTAAGCTTTTATGTAGGCTATATTTTTTTTCCACACTAAAATTTTAGTCCCTTAATAGGCCTACGCTCATCTGATCTTTGTCGGCCACGATAGCCTATTGTGTTCTGTAGGCTGGCGTATATTTATAAAGCCAGGCAGTATGGTAAGACAACGGTTCCATTGGTGAGCAATGACAGTTACTGTCACTGCACGGCATCTTGTAGTTCATTTCTTTCCTCCGTGGTCCATCTTATTCACGTGTTCCTTAGTAAAACACACACACACACACACAGAGAGAGATTGAGAGAGCGAGAGAGAGAGAGAGAGAGAGAGAGAGAGAAATGAGCCCACAAAGACAGGCTAATAAGTCCAAGGATGTGATTTTATTTTATTTTTCTCTCCTCCTTTATTCAGGTTTTTGTTGCCTATAGTATGGTGTATTATAATTTTATCTTCTGTGATGAATTAAATATAATTCTTACGTCATCGGTATTAGCCTACAAGTGCATGAAGGAAGAGATATGGTGTAAGAGGAAAGAAAAAAATATTTTACCAAAGTCCTTTTATTGGGATTAAGTAAGGCTTGTCGAAATCTGAGCGTGACAAAGCTATCAAAAAGACACAATCATTGGTGAAATAAATCATTAGATCTATGGAAGTGAAGAGGTCGTTGGGCTGTTTCTTAATCAATTATTCAACGCCAAGGCAAAGAATAAAACAAAAGCAATGTACTGGTTTCAACACCATTTAGAATGGTTAGTCCGGGCAGACACTACTACGCAGATCAGGCATGAGACACAATGGATCCAGGCCCCATAAAAATTTACATTCTCGCTGTTTGACACCGACGAGCTCAGGTTGTAATGTACGAAACTCCGGCTTAACGAACCAGTTAGGTGACCTCGGGATAACTCTGATTACTCATTCCTTCACTTCCGGTATTTAGTAGTCAAACTTTGCGTGACGAGGAAGAGGCATAAAATGAAGTATAATATTCTTGTTGAAGTACCATGCTGGTGGACACTTATGATCTTAGTGTGAAATTACGGTATTGTACAATACAGAAAGAGGTGTATATTTTTACGCTATGGCGGAAGAAGAGGAGCCCAGTCTTCCACCGCGAGGGAAAGTCCAGTCAGGTAGGCCTATGTGCATTATTGTTGACGAATATGGTTGGGGGGGGGGGGAGGGTGGTTGTGACTTGTGTAGTCTTTCAAATGTCTTTTTTAATGAACTGTCAAAACAATTTATGAAAAATGCATTAGGTTGGCGTGAAAAGTAAAGGGAGAACCGCAGTCTTGAAATCATTTTATCCAGTCTTGTGCTATTTTAGCTGATGTTTCAGGGTATTCAATTTCAACGAAATAGTAAATAGGTCTACTTAACTGCTCTAAATTAACTAGCCCGTCAAGATCTAGGCTAGATTCTAGATCTAGATTTAGGTCTAGATATCTAGATGAGAAAGCTAGATCTAGACCTAGACTCTAGATATCTAGATCTGGATGTCTAGATCTAGAGTAGGCTAGGTCTGTATTTGATAGAATCTTGTATTTTGATTTAGATCTAGAGTCTAGATCTAGATCTAGATCTAGTCTAGATCTAGATCTAGAATTTAAATCTTATAGTAGATCTATAGTCTGCAGCCTTGTATGGCTAGGGATAGGTGGTGCTGAGCCTAAATAGGAAACCATGTATGTATTCAGACTCTCATAGCGTGAAATATATAGCACTGTTAATGTTGGAATGTTTGCTGCTTCTCGGTTTATCTCTGAAATTTTATGTAGATTAGTTTTTTTTGTTTTTGTTTTTGTTTTTTTTAAATTAGGCTTTTCTGAAAAATATTAGACCTACTCCATAGAACTATCATTGGAGATGTGGTTTAGACATGAAGGTAGTTTTGCATACATACTTAATTCATTTCTGATGTCTCATAAAGTTTCAGCATCTTCATATGACATATCATTGTATTATAACTCAGTGTTGCCTTTATATTTCATGTTTACTTAGTTATTGATTTATTATCATTTTAATCACATCAGTGCAGACACGAAAAATGTTGAAGACAACAGCTGGATTGTGACATGCTTAAATAAAAATATCAAAATACAACAGTCAGTCAAAGAAATTTGTAAGTTTATGTCATTTATAAATTATAATCAAACAAGAACAAAAATATTAGTCATGATAGTCAATGAAGGAAGTTTTTGATTCTGCTTTTTATTTGACAGGAATTAGAGAAAGTCAGTAGTAGAAGTCTAGCAATGATATTTAAGTGCCTGATCTGGCACTTGATCCACTTCACGGTATGAAGAAAGAAAACCAGTGGTCTCAGTACCAGTCTAGTCAGGAGTATCAAAATTTCTCCCTTATTTTCATCTAACTGTATGCTTCCATGTTTTATAGAGATACACCATCTCACCTAGGTATTACTCCTCACAGTTCTTGTTATCATCTGTTATGAGTCTCGACTTTCGGTCTTTCTTGGATATTTTAATAGATCAACAATTTGGTCTGTAACTGTAATGAAAATAACAGGGGGCTTTTTTTTTAATTATATTATGAGGATCTCATTCAAGGTGTCACTCTGTTTCAATTGAGAATGGACAAAGAAAGGAATCTGAAGTACTTGCATGACTACAAAGCTTAACAAGCTTAACATTGTTGTAATTATAACGTGTTTGATCTTGCCAGTTTCAAGCAGATTTCTTCCATCCTTTTTTTTTTTTTTGTCCTTTTCAGTCCGACAGCAATGGTCCGTTCATGAAGATGGGGCTTTGGCCTACCATTTACAGAGTGAAGAAAGTGAGTCAATAATATTAACATTTCAAGGACATCCTTAAACATAAAGACACAGGCTGCACCTTTGAGCTGTAATTATAGATATTTTGATGATATTTTGGTTTTGCAAGAAATTATCTTAGAGGTTTATAAACTGTTATGATTCAGTCTATGTGCTTAATTAATGTGTGTTAAGTAAAAGTCATTGTATTACCTAGAACAAAACTGTCTAAAGTGTGTATGCAAATGGCTCAAAATGAAGTTATCTTGTTCCTGGCATTGGATTTTTTTCATTTTCCATTTCAGTTGACCACCATTATGGCCTGAATCGATTCAATCGGCGTACTGTACGGGAAGACATTCCAATCGCTAAGGTTGTACAGTCTGAGGAGGAGAGGCGTCAACAAGAAGAGAGGATGAGAGAGCTGCAGGCACTGAAGGCCCAGTGAGTTTACATACCATTTTAGAATATATCTGTGGACTAAATATGCATACTCTCATGAAATGGCAAGTTGTCAATTTTTATTAATCTTCTGGATAAATATAAGCAGGGTGATATACATCCTAGTAATTAGTTACTGATCATGACCTTTAAAAGAGGCTTCAGAAACAATATTTGGATATAGAATGGGACAGTCCAACACTGCTCTGCGACCCACAAGTATATGGCAAGGGTTCACACTTATAACTGTTTGTAGTTTGAATGATTTGGTTGATTGTTTCTTCATCAAAACATATTTTGGAGTCTTATTTCTCTATGTTTACATTGGAATTATCAAGTGTAGCTAGACTTTCAGATAGGCTTGTTTTCAGATGTGGGCATACTGTTGAATCACAGTCCCAGGCTGGTTTAAACTGGCACCCACAGAATTTCTGTCTTGCCATTCAAGGGTATTAGTCCAGGTGAATTGTGTTAAAGCTGGCACTTGGTAAATTAAGACATGTTAAAATCAGCTAAATTGTGCACACATTTCCATTTTTTTGAAAAGAATGATTCACCTTGAGCCGAAGTGATACTTCGAAAATACTCAGTTGGTAGACATTTATGTTATCAAAGATATTTCCTTTGTGCCATATTTGCTGAGAAAGCAAGCTTTACAATATTATAAGTTATGTTCACACTTGATTTTAGAGCTGAAGAAGATGAGAAAGTGGCAAAACAGATGGCTGAACAACTCAAGTTGGAGGCTACTTCCCGCGAGGTTATCAGAGAACTTGATGATGAGGTCAGCACAGATTTTGTTATTGTTTTGTTTTATGTTTATCTTTTATCATTCGGTTGTAAAATCATGCCCTGGACAGGAAAAATCAACAACAACTTTTTGTAATTTGATGGTCTTTGATTTCATGTGAAAAATGAATAAAAATGCATATATACCAGCAAGGATGAAAGTTGAGAGATGGTATCCTATTTTTTTAAGTTATGAATCAGGTAAATGAAAGAAAAAAATTAGAAAGAAAATTATAGGTAGATGTTGGACAAGGAAGACAATTCCATGTCATGCTTGTACTTTTGAAAAAGGACTGTAAAGCATAATGAAATTTCCAACTAAACTAACAATTATAGCTTGTTTGAGTAAAATGAGTCTCATGTTGAATTTCTCTTGTATAGTTTTACTGTTATAAGTGAAAAGAGGATGAATGTGCTTTATGTTGGCTTGGAAATTTTTGATTGACTCTTCCCTAACTGAGATAATTTTTATGGGTAAAACAGAAGCATTCGAGTTTTATGTTGTTTGTCTTGAGGGTCAGATCAGAGAAATTCTATGGTGTAAATGCCCAGATGAAAAGAAAGCAATGTTTGTGTGACATATAGTGCAGCTTTGTAGAACTAAAGTGTTAAGATAAATACCTAATGGTGTGCAGTAGAGCAGTGAATGAAATGACACATACATTAACTCTATTAGTCTCAGTGATGTCCTGACCTGTAACTGTCGGATATTAATATGATTTCCCCAGGAAATTGCTCGTCAGCTGCAGGAGAGGGAGAAGAAAAAATACGAGAGGCACCTGGAGAAGAAGAGGGTGAAGAAGCTGAAAGAGGAGAGGACCATGTTAGAAGCAGCGTTAGCCAAGGACTCAGAAGAGGCTCGTCTGGCTGTTGGCTCAGGTAAACCATATTTATTGGCCAAATTGTATATACAGCAATTACATTTCTTACAAATGGTTGAACTCATGCTCATTCATGCTCATCTCTCTCAATGGCCATTATTGGTTGTGCTTTTTTTTTTTTTTTTATTCCTGGGGATTTGAAATTGTGCTTAAAGTGACTGAAATTAACTGAGACATTCATCTTTATACCCCAACTGGGCCTACCCCTTTTCAAAAGGTTTAAAAGTTACGCATCCTTTTTGAATGTAAAAACATTTATTCAGTGGCAGTTTCTCCCAGAGCTGACAATGGATATTCACTAAGTGTAACATATGATTGGTAATAAGTAAACACATATCCATTATGTACAAAGAATGTGGGGCTCTTGAGGTATGTTCACTGAAGAGAAGATGAAAATATGATAATACTTTATTTCCAATGACATCATTTATCATGAGTGTGAAGAAAGCTGACTTATACTTTAAAAAAAGTCAACTGATATGAAGATAACTTTTAGCATAGTAGTGCTGCTTGTCAGCGGCAATTGCATTGACTGTCTAATCATTTTGGGGTTGGGATTGGGCTCCAGAAGGCTGAACAGGCCACTCTTTGCCTTGAGGGTTCTCTAACAGTGTGGACAGCAAATGGTAGATGCTGCTGTTGGTGCTGTTCTTTCTCATTGTGCATTGTTGGAAAGCTGCTTCTCTGTCGGTTTTTGCAGTGTTTAAGACAGATGGCATTGAATTTTCTTCTTTGTTGCACAAGAGGCTAAAATGAACTTGAGTTGGATGTTGAAATGGGTCTCCTTGAGAAAATTGGATTTTCCCGATCGATGGGAGTTGTGTTTTCAGTGAACATCGAAGTGCAAAAGTACTGAAACAAAATAATTTTTATTCACTAAATAAACGAACGCCGATGTTCTTTTCATTGACTTTAATGTCTGTTGGCAATCAGTGATCATTTTTTGCCAAAATGTGTGGAGAATGTTCCTGGACTTTCTGAGGTTGACAACAATCAGCCATTGTTTTGAGTGATTAATGTTCACAAAGTTGAAGGGTCCGCAAGTTGTGACCACTGTGACAATAACACAGTTTTTTTTTGTGTTTTTTTTTTTGTTAGCACGTTATACACTTGGTCACCTAACTTCAAATTTACTTTTATGTGGGCAGGATTCATTAATATGAAAAATAAAAGGTTTCAGGTATTCATGAGAAATAAGGTTTGTAACATAGATTTGGTTTCATGTATGAAAACTTCTGCACACAAAAAAATTGGACATCACACTCATTTCACCATGTTGCATGACATGTAACCTTTGGTTTCTTTGCAGTGTTGGCATTTCTGGACTAGCTGTGCCTAAATTAAATGATATTACAACTAGAAATCTCCTTTTTTCTATTTACTTCCAGATGCTGGTGGTGAGGGGACAATTGGCAGTTCAGAGTCCCTGGATGAACAGGGAGTCAACATCACGAGGTATAGAGCCAGGTAGTGTAGCGCATCGCCTAACCCAAACTAACTAAGTGGATCTCTTTTGGCTGGTGGATGTCACAGCCAGGAGTTGTGTTCCAAAACACTTCACGGCTTGGGCTTTGCAGGGAAATTCTCTGCTCACAGTTATATCTTTCATACAATTGCTCACCACTTTAAACTTCACTATACTCACCACTTTTTAGACTTCAATCTAACTAACTCTTCCTCATGGCTTTTAACTCTTGCTTAGCCATCTGATATTTCTCTGTTGTATTTCACTGCTTAAAACTATTGTGCAGTGTCAGAGTGAGGTTTGCAGAAATTTGTCTTGGAAAGTTATTTCAGTCAATGAAAATTGACAAGCCCAAGGTATATTGAAGTTAACTTGTTCTTTTTTTCTGTTTCTTTCAAAGGAGTAGATACTACACATGCATCACAGAAATTATGCAGTTTGAGTGCGGATCAGATGAATGAAGTAGAGAAAATTGAAGTTTTATTTCTCAGTATCATTCAATTTATTATGTTACAACATCATGAATATAAGCAAGTAAAAGTATCGTACATGTAACATCTCAAACACACATAACAGTATTGTTTTCTCAGTCATATCAAATTAAAAGTGACTGTAAGACCCCAAGACACTTTTTTAAGTAGAATAGTCACTCTAGATTGTCCTGTTTGTCACAAAATGTCTTTGGTGATCCATTTTTCTCACACATGGCTTATGGGCAGAAAAATTATTTTGCATCTATGTCAAGAATCTCTCTTGATGTAGATGCAGTAATCTGGTGATTGGCAGATGGGTATATAGTCTTGTTGTTCATGTGACAATTAGTAATGTTGAATAACAGGTGATGCTTCTGATTGCCTGTGAAAAAGTAGAGGGTGGATTCCAGCTGGCTTGTTCACAGTAGGTGGGATTGGGTGAGGGTGGGGAATGGCAGTGGTTGAGTGAGACAGACTGATAGCAGCGCTGATGCTCAGTACAGTACTGCAAAATTGGTGCAGCAGTGGAACAGTGAAAGCAAATCCGTTTCCCACGACAGCTCAGGAGATCTGACACAGTAGAACATTCAGGACCATTAACATAACAGTTAACGTAACTCATGATAAGAATAATGTGGATATCCCCCCCAACCCCTCCAACCCCTCACCTTCCAAACCACCACTGGCAAGATTGAAAAAATGAACATGACATTTTTCACCCTTCTTCAAGAGTTAGGAATGGTCTCGCTATATTAAAAGTGAAGTTAATTGTTGGCACTCGGGATCGATTGCCTCAAATCCCTGCTTATTTCCTTGATTTCAGAGGATAAAGAGTTTTGTGAGTTGTAAAAGGAGAGGGGAGATTGGGGCTCAGAGAATAGGGTTGCAAGGACATACGGTTGTGATAACAATTCAGTCTGACTGCCTATAGCATTGTGAGAGGTCACAGAATAGAGTGGTAGGGAAATACAACTGTGATGACAACTCAATCTGACTGCCTATAGCATGTTCATTCCTGAGTTATTCCATTGTAATGTGATTCTGTTGAACTACTACATAATTCTGTTGGCAAGTTCCTCTTTTACTGACACTATCTGATGGCTCTCATGCTCAGGAATATTGTGATACATCAGTTGTGTTTTAGTACAGTTCCAACTAATGCCATCAGCATACATCACTTGTGATATTTTCTGTGCTGTGCAGAGCTGTATACACATCAGATAAAGAGCTCCCTTTTGTAGTTTGTCTATTTAATCTAAAAACATGAGCAACACAGAAAAAAAGGCAGTATGGATTTGTGTCAGGCCAGATTAACTAGACAGCTCTCCATTGTTTTGAAACCAGGTGGGGACAGCTTGTGGTATTTTGTTTGTTTACATGGCACCACTCCAGGGGAAAGAAGAGCTCACCTTAAATATTGATCGTTTGGAGATCATCACATGGTCTCTTGTTTCTACATGTTATTCCCAGGGAGGCTTGATCTGAATTTATTCAGTTAATATTTTGTTTTCAGTCATAGTTAAGTTTGCTAATCTGTTCAGTGAAATGCAGTTTGTCTGGAAAAAATCACATCACCCATCACTGTGGATGGACTTTGTCGACTATTAAATGTTTGCTGTCGACTATTAAATGTTTGCTTTTGTTCTTGATATTTATACCAATGGATCTGTTGTTTGATAATAAGAATGGGACTATTTCTGTGGTCTTGTTATTTAGCCAGTGGGCAAAGACTCACTATCTGTTTGATTAGGAAACCTGTGGGCGTGTCATATTTTCAGCTTTACTAGGGAAACAAAGTTTTATCATCAGTTTATTGGCTAACCAGTTTTTATTTCATCTCTTCTAGTAAAGATACCTCAATTTTCACTTTTTGCTTTAAGAATATTTTGTGGAAAGAAAACAAAGGATGAAACAGTACCAACTTTTAATGTGAGCTAAGTTACTTGTATTGAATCCACAGTTATCTTGTGGTAATAGTGAACTCTCTGTATGGTTAGCATTATAGTTGTCACATTACAGGGGTTCTCAAATTCTTTACTTTATGAGCCCACAGTCCTGTGAATAATTAGTAAACATGGATCATTATTGTTCCTGTGTGAGCATGAGATGAATTCCATATTTTTTGTGAACCTGATCTACTGCAAAAAAAACCCCAAAAAAACTCTAAATGATCAATATAATTATTGTAAGTCTACTTACTCAAAACAATCACAAACAATTTTCAGCATGGGTGATCTGTTTTCAGTGCATACAAGTTATTCCATTTGAAAAGACATTTTACTTGGGGGAATTATCTTTAGCCTTCATTCATTCTTTTGTTTTTAGCAGTTTTGCTTTTTGATTGAATATATATAAAAACAAATCTTGGAACTATCTCATGAAACAAGGATTTCTTCTTCTGAGCATAATCTGAAGTGGTTGTTCTAATTATTTAGTTCTGATTTGAAGACACTGTCAGAGGAATAAAATTGATGTGAGTGTAGAAGTTAGAAATGAGAGTTTGGGTTAGAATCAAGCATTGAGGGCTTTGTGTTTTAATTTTCAAGGAGAGGATAAGACAGGTTGGCTTATGGAAATTGTAATTAGTTTGAGAAAATGAAGTTTGAATGAGCAGTAGAAGTTGTGTTTAGTCGTGCACTTGTATGATTAGTTTCACAAATTACATCCTGTGACTTCTTGATTAGAAGTTATATATTATTAGTGCCAGGGTTAATATCTAATATTTAGCTTAATGTTACAATCGTAGGATAAAGTTAGTATGTGGAAACAGACATTTAAGTAATTGACTATTATGACAGTTCAGTCTTAGTGTCAGATGTTGTTGTCATTAAGTTTACATTTAGGAAAAAAGCTTGCCATAGCTACAGGAGAGTCATAATGTATGCTCAGATCCAGCACTGTTCGAGATTAGTAAGTAAAACCGCAGAGTCAATAGAAAGTCAGATTCAAGGGTAATGGTTAGTTTAGAGCATAAATTTGGGACCGGTATAAGAATTTGGAATAGATTTAGTTTGAGAATTTAAGGTATGTATTAGAAGTTAAAATTTCTTTTCAGGCTTTAGGATAGTTAATGTGGAAGGTTAGAATTTAGAGCCAGCCAGCAGTGACCTCTACAATTTCCCATAGAATGCAAATGAGACATAATGCAATAAAATCATGCACTCGTCAGTTTTTTAGCATGTTGAGTTACTGTTATTACAGTAAACCTTATTATTTTCCCCTCTGTTGGTGAAAGAAATTTTTGTTCTACCTTTGAGTAGTAGATAAGATGTTTACCATGGCAGATGATCTGGATGACCTGCTGGTGAAAATGTAGTTTGTGAGAAAATGACAGATTAAGTTTGTTAACTCACTGAAGACTGAGCTTGTTTTGAGTTTGGATACACTGAAGACTAGTATTTTCAGAGGAATTTTTAAAAAATGAATAAACACACTTTTTATAGTCCCACATCAACTATTTTAACACAATAAGGCAGTACTAAATCAACACAGTCTGATACAGAAAACAGAAATGGATTATGTCTCATAGTTATTGTTTTATGATTTTTTAAAGTTGAGTCAGATTTCGGGTTTTCGAGAATTTGAGGAAAATGTTGGAAGATGTTGATTCAATAGTCAGACAGCGACGGTTTCAATTTTCTCTACATGTAGAAGTACTACATATAGACAGGGAAGATGCTGGTGCTTTGCCCTTACCCTTCTTAGTACTACGCCTGTAATCACTACTGTTTTCCTTCCCTACTTTCATTTTAAAGTGACTTTCTTTGATCTTCAAAAACTCAAAAAGTTACAAATCGACTTCTGCCAAACTCGGTATGAAAGGAAACAAATGGTGAATCTACGGTAACAGATAGTTCCCAAGGCATTTGCGGGAAATGGGTCGGTGTAAAAAAATTATAAATTCGATCCTCAAGGGTGCAGGAAACGCCTCAATTGACCACCAGGCCATCCAGCATATGTTGTGAGAAACATTGTCAGTGAGTTTATCCTTTTTAATATTCATTTAGATCATGTCACCAGATTACAGTTTTGGGGCTTTTACTCATATATTTCAGTAAAATTAACCCTGAAATACATTTTTAAAAAGACATAGAGGGGTTTTGTGAACAAAAAAAAATGGCTGCATTGAAAATTCACTCACCACTGAAAAGTCATGATTTCCCCAGTTGCTCCAGTTTAGCAAGTCCTGATTTCATCGTGTCACATCTCAAATATTATAGCTCTTATCAGGGCTGTCACCAGTTCCATGGATCAGTGAAAATCCAGGGTTGGCGGTAATCCGTGATTCCATCCTCACGGTTGCTAGCATTGAAGTTGAAAGTGGTTGTCATAATATTTGGTGGACTGATAAATTTAGAGTAATTTTCTGTGCTATCAGATATCCAAGACGGAACCGTAACCGGAGACTATCTGTGGTGTAGGGTTTTGTGCATACATTGCCAGATTGCCAGGCAGAAATGACTGTGTTTATGATATTAAATTAGATCTAACCCTTTTGGCATCGGTGGATATAATGTATAAGAAATATCATTAGTAATGTGCTTTGAAAAAAGAAGAAAAACTTGTTTTAAAGAGTGCTTCTCTTGGCTGTTCTGGAGGCAAGTTTTGGTCCTTTGACAGCATTTGAGGCCAGTAGATCTAGATTTAATGTTTGATCTTCTTTCTAGGTTAAATATTTAGACCATTTCAATACCATCCGTGTCATCGTTTGAATGGTTTGATGCTTCTACACTGACTAGACTCATACGATTAGCATTACGTCAGTACTCTAGTATAGACTATGGTTTAGGTCTAGATCTGGTCTAGTTGTACTGTATTAAGTGTATTGTGACTGAGTATTATTTATTATTGACACAAGTATTGATTAGATTGTCTTGTATTGGATTTCATGTAACAAAACATTCAGTTTGTTCTGCCATGAGATTAGGCCTTGTGGGATGAAATGAGAGCCATATGTACTACATTGTATTTCGTGTGTCGGCTGGGCTGACAAGTTCAGGGGTTGGCTCAATTTTGCACTGATAGCCCTACCTTATGTTACCACTCGGTTGTTTACATTGGGAACTCATCAGGTGTTTTTTTTTTTTTTTGAGAGATCCAACCCAGCTGTTTACAAAGGGGATCGAGATTAATATACATGAAAGACTTAATTCAGCATATGAAACAATGATCGCTGTCATGTTGATTTTCATCTATATCTTGATTAGTTCTGATGTTGATTTAGTCCATCTATGTCGGTTTTTGATCAGGGTTTGGATTATAGCAAAGCACCTGTCCACTGTTTGATGTTGTTAGCAGCTCACTTCTACTTGTGATTGTGATTACTGGCATAGTAATCATTTTGCTGAATGCCTGCTCACATAGTCAGGAATGTCACATATTTGGCTTCCTGGTCATCAAGAGTTAGCACCCACTCTGAAAGAATTCCTTGGCCTTCCATCTCTCAAACCCCTCCCCAACATCATACACTTGCTCAGTGCGTACAAATTAGCCTGTAACTGTAGATGGTGTGAAGAGCCAGCCTTTCATTCACTCACTGTGTAGTTGACCTATAAATATCAACAGTGTGGAATTACATGCAAACATTGCTCTGGAGCCACTTGACACATGAGCCTCATTAACTCATTGGAGGAGTAGAGTGAGCCACAGCTGCAGGGCCACTATAGTTTTCTTTTATCCCTTAATGATTTTGTCATCTTTTCCTCCATCAACAATTGGAACCGTTGAAATCATCTCTTCTTTCAAGAAAAACCTATTGTTGACAAGCATAAAGAAAGCAAGAAAAAAACAACAGCAAATAGAAAAAAGTAATTATGTTGTTAGATGTCTACATATCATTTTCCATTAATAATAAGTCCTATTTCATGTAACAGGATACACTCTCACATACCTACACACACGTACTGGGACAAGCAGTCAGATTACAGCACTTGCTGAATGACATTTGTAGGAGACCTTTGAAATATGCCTCACAAGATAGAGTGAGAAACGTTTGAATCAAACACAGAAAAAACATGAAGAAAAATGCTTGCCTAAACATGTTCCAAACTTCTGTGAGGATTTTCTGTACCTGAAATTGTTCATGAGGAACAGGCAAGAGAGAGTCAGATTCACACAAACTTGAGGCATTTAATCTAATAGGCCTACATCTCTCTAATTATTGGTGGATGTTTCTGAGATTTGAAATGATAACATGCTTAGTCTGTAGCTTCAAGCCATAGGTGGAAAAAGTTTCTACCCACCATCCACTGTTTTAACAATATTAGATCCAGGGGGTAGTGAGACCCCCCAAGCATTTTGAGCTTTAAGCCATGTGCTTTTTGATCCTGCTTAAGAATCTTAGAGCATGGAGGGCAGAGTGGAAGTTGTCCAGGGCTGTACCAGATAACTATGTATGGCAACTGCAAACATAAGAAGTAAGAGGAGAAATTATTGAAAAAGCCGTAACTATTCTTTCCCTGTGCTGGGGTTGCTGTCATGGGTTTCAACCTGCTATTGTGTGATTATCTCAGCAACTTGTTGTCATGGGGACATTATTTCATTATTTCAGTCCTTTATTGTAATATTGTCCGATACATGGCTTTGCGAGAGTCCCACTCATTTCAGACATTAAATACTGCTCTGTTTCTGCTCAAGAAGGGGATAAGAGGAAAAGTGGAACAACTCACAGATCTGAAGACTGTAGCATATAGCCTCTGTTCTTTAGGCAGAAAAGTTTCTGATTATTTACTGCTGTTTTATCATAGCCAGATCCACAATTTTGTGATGCCTCACTTATTTTAAACATTCAGCAGTATTCTTTTTGGAGGGGGGGGGGCAGTGGAGGTTGAAATAGACATAGATCTCTTCGCACATCTTAATAGCATCTGTTTATTTGTTAGGCATTATCTCTGTGCTATCTGTGATGGTGGCGGCTCAGTGAGGATATCTGGGACATAATTGTATGTTGTGTAATATCCCTGTATATTAAAGCCAGTTAGCTGAGCATAGACAAAATGAACCACCAAGAAAAAGCATAGCTGGCGCTGTGCTGATTTTTCAAGGGTGTGTCAGAGCATAGCTCAGAGCAGAGGCAGCCATTGTGAAAGAGGTCATGTTTTGGGTGGGACCTGCCTTGTATGTGAGCAAGTTTATGTACTTTCTTTTGCTTTGTTGTTTTGTGTTGTTGATGTTGTTTTTTTTTTTAATATGTGTGTGTTATCTGTCACTCCCTGTCTCTCTCTCTAGACACTGAAAACATATCTGTGTTTTAAAACTCTATTTCTTCTTCTTCATCCTTCCCCTCCCCTTTCCCCATTTTCCATCATCTTCCACTTATTAGACAGCCATGCAATCAACGGATGCAGGAAATTCAACTTTGTTCTATAGAACCCTTTCCTCCCCTCCCCTTCCCACCCAGCCCATCTGCTTTTCTTCATCCCAGTTCTCAGCTTACCTGCCTGACATCCTTCTTCTCCATGTAAACATTGCACACACCACCATCACATCTTTATCTCCAGACCGTCAGTGTCAGCTTCCTCACTCATTTGTTGACCTCCTGACCTCTTGTTTTTTTTTTGTTTTTTTTTTCTATTTTTAGCTTTCTTTACACACATATAGTGTAACATGGGCTTATCTTATCAATCCAATATCCCTGAGGCATATTTGTAATTTTTCTTTCCTTCTTTCCGCTAGAGTTCTACTCTCATCTTATTTCCTAGTCCTTCCCCTTAATTAACCCTTTATAGCTCACAGTAAGATATTTTATCACCTGGTTAGGAGTGGCTCCAAAAGATGGAATACCAAAATAGAACATATTTGGGATGTTTTTCATGAGAAAACAGATTTAGACCAGCGAGTTTTTGATGCAGATTAATCATGGTACATTCAGTGAACCCAAATTAAATTCTCTTTTGTTCAAGGTACCCTAATGGAAATTTAACTCTATCAAGAGTGTCAAAACTGCTCCTGGATGGAAGAGTTAATCACTAAACAGTAATCTTCATGCCAGTATTTCTCTGTTCTCAGGTTCTTTTTCCCTCTCACTGTTCCCCCCCCCCCCCCCCCCCCTCTCCCTCTTTACAGTTCTTTACATCTACACACACCCACAGGGACAACATGACATAATAGGCCTATCCATCTTTTTCCTATCTAGGGCACTTCACTCTGGCTACCCTACCTCTCCCCGCCCAGTTCTTCCTTTATACAGGAATGTGTACACACATAATGTCTATATACAATCCACCCATCTTTTCTTTACTGTTTAATTAAGCCTCCCTCCATATCTTCCCCCTCCTCTTTTTCTCCATTCTCTCCTATGTATAGACACATACACACAGGTATACATATATACATTGTATAACCTACTCATACATCATTACACACAGGTATATATAATATAAACACACAGCTCACTCATACATCTTTCTCCCCCTCCCTTTCCCCCCCATTCCTTTGCCTTTTCCCCTCTGGCAAGAAAACCTGTGTGTTACAAGGGCACTTTAAATCTGGGCCACATCAACTCTGTGATGTCAACATCACCTGAACAGGTGCATCTGCTGTTCTCTGTGGACAGGATGGTGGGGAAGTGGTGGTGGGGGAGGGGGGGTGGGCTTGTGAATGACAGGAAAGAGCTTTACAGCACTACACATCACCCTTGTTTGCTGCTGCCTCAGGTCATAGCTGACTCTATCTGGAGTCAGACTAGCCACTGACAGACCTTGCTAATACATGTAATCTAGAAGACTAGGGCATGGGGAGTCAAAAGAACTACATGTATAAAGTTACTTAAGTGTACTGCTTGTACTGGGTGGGAAGAAGTTAGTTGTAAATGAAAGGAAAAAAAAAAATTAAGATTGCTCAAGTTGATTTATTGCTGCCTCAGGCTACCCCAAGGTCTTGGTGTTTCCCTGGAATGAGACACCACAGACAGCTGTGCTAAAAATATTGTACATGTAGTCTAGAAAAAGCTGGTTGGGGAATTTTTAATTTTTTTTTTTTCTTTTGTTTTGTTTTGTCTGAACTATAAAGATGCTGTAACACTAAAGAGGTCATTGCCAAGATAGAATTAAACATCACATAACACAATAGTGTTATGTTATTTTTTGACCACGGTTGTGGACAGCTGAGATAACCACCATTACAGGAGGTTGAAAAGCTTATAAAAACCATAACCAAGAGTTCATTGCTGATTGTTGGTATCAGGAGTTCGCTGATAAGTGAAAGGAAAGAAGTTGAACATTACCTATGTTTGTGCTGTGTCAGATTAATCGTTAGTGCTTGGGGTCAGACAGACATTGACATGGGTTGCTTGCAGATGAACCTGGGGAAACCTCTTTTTTACTAACTGCATCAAAAAGATGTAACTGTACATGCCACACGAGATCTGGAGAAGGATGGTGGAGGAGCAGTTGGGTAACATTTTAGGAGAGGGCTCATGTACATAATCAAAAGTCAAAAGGGAACATTTTGGCATAGAAAATTTCTTTTTATGGACAAATATAAAGGCAGATGAACAAAGTGGACCTTAAGAGCTTTTGGAAAAGGGGAGGAGAAGGAAGAGAAGGGGGATGGGGTGCCGGTACGCGAGCTCAGTTCTTTGTTGTGCTATCTCCATTTTGGACAATTTGAGGAAATATGTCATGTGAAAAAGGGATTGTAAATCTATCATATACTGTAAGTCATTTCACTGATCACTTGCCCAAACAGGTATAATTTGAAAATCATTTTGTCCTTCCTCTTATGTACAATAACAGTTGCTAAACACAGTTCATCAATTTTCTCAAAATGTGAAAAATGGAAATAGGGCAGCATAGAACTGAGCTCACAAGTATGGTAACATATTAATAGGACTCCATTTTATTTGGTGGGGGGGGGGGGGATATTTGCAATTACTGGTGCATCATATTGTCAACAATTTGTATATATTTCCAGATATATTATTGTTACAGTGTCAAGCAAGGTAAAGAAAGATTGTATGTAATATAGAGAATAATGGCGGAGGGTACGAGGGCAGTACAAGCCGTCACATCAAAAATCTGTAGGCTCGGGTTCCTATGTCTGGGTGATATTTTTTGTCCCTAGGCAGTTTCTGTTGAATTTCCTATATGTTGGATAGATTTTAATTAATGAAAGAGAAAGGTAAGGGGAGGGAAGGGGGAAACTTTCTGGGACTTTTTGAAAGATGCGAAGACCTATAGCTTCAAGCCACAAGCTCAGATGTTTCCATATTACAGTGTTTTATCATATCTAAGGGAGTTTTGTGAGACCCCTTAACTCCTTGTGAAGTAAACAGGACAATAATAGGCTTAGATGTGGATAGGATCCTGATTTCCTGTGTCTAGGCCCATGGAACTGTCAAATAATTGACTTTTTAGGAAGAAAGCATCATAGCATCCTCGTACTTACAGTGAGGGCCCCATTCTTCTTTATGTGTAGAATCCTAGTCACCTTTTGATAAGGCAGAACAGCTGCTGTAATTTTAACTTTGCTTTCATCTTAGGACTATGTATATTGTAAAACTCTGACACCTTGTTCTAAAATGGACAGGGCCTGTCATCCCCAGGTGTGGGTGGTACTGGGGGTGTTCATAGTACATGTATAAAAGGCCCACAGGTGGGTTCTTATTAGCTCTGTTGTGATGTAAGATTTCTAGTCTACTTTGGATTTGACTATTTTCTAGTCCCAGCAGCTGTCAAACCCCTGCCTAGCACTATTGTTTTCTGTGCCTGAGAAGGAAACAAGGAACCAGATCCCTCACATAGAGGTGTATATTAGTTCTCCACTGTGGATGGAATCCTGTACTCATCTGATAATGAGATGGCCCAAGTGCAGTTCAGTTCACTTTGCTTTGGTCTGGGCTCTTTCTTCTCCTCAAACTAGTCTAACCCTACTCCTTGCAATTGCACACTCAGCCTAGGACAGTAGTTATGAGATTTTAGGATCATTATGATTACTATGTTCATATAGTCTGTATATCCCTACAACAGTAGTTATTGTTAAGAGATGATATTTTTTTTATGTTTGAATTTCCTAGTGTTTGTATCAGTCATTCAAAAATGAGACATTAATGTTTTAATGGGGATGAGGAGAGGAGGTTCTTGTTATAGACATACGGTATATGACAGTTTGTTGGTGATAGGTAGATCAGTCATATAATATGTTCAGCTTGAAAAGTTTTAGAAAGATTCACAAATAAACCCTGTTTTTGATCTATTTACACTACAGACTGATGTAGCCATCTTGTCTCTGGTGTCACCTTATCATAGTAATAAAAGGTGTATGAATTGGTATATCTTACTAATGGGTTTACATATGTCTTGTGCCCAGAGCAAATGAGTCGCAAGTCGCTCCAGGAGATCACAAGTTACGGCCATTTTCAATTATTTTCCAACTCAGATACCAAATTTGTCTTTTCAGGATAGAAAAAAATTAATTTTTGTTTTGTGTTTTTATTCATACCCCAACTCATTTCAGTAATAAGAATTGTATGAATTGGTATATCTTACTAACTGGTTTACCTATATCAAGGGCCTGTTAAAATACAGGACTTATTCACACCTCCTCATTTTTGTATTTTACAATGCAGTTCTGTGGTCCTCATATAAATATCTACCTAATTTTAATAACTTATCTCTAACAAACAAATCAATAAATATTTCATGGTCAGTTTGAAAATGAATCCTTCTAAAAATAAATATTACTTTTGGTCTGCTTCTATGACAGATGTAGAGAGCCTGGTACCTGCACTCTACATGCTCAGTCTTATGAGTTGATAAGTCTCTGTTCACTGTCAAAGCAAAAATATGTGAGATGCTGGACTTTGTCAGACCTCAGATCTGTTTTTTCTATGCAACTGTTTACCTTTGCTCCAGTGTACAGCCTGTGTACACAGGAGCACAATCACATTCTTGTTCCTCCAATTGAAAAGGGTGGTATTGTAGATCCTGTACTGCAAGGCTTATGGTGCTTGAGAGTTAACCTTCACAGAATCACACAGCTTTGAATACAACTAGATAGTATGGCTCTAATACTTTGTGTTACATTTGATATTGAGTAAATGTGTCTTGTTTTATAGAACTATCTCATCTAAAATCTTGACATCTGTTTCATAAATTTATTCAGGGACATCAAATTTAGGATTTTCTACTTTTTGACTGTCAGTAATTTCTCTGTTGGCCCCAAATCTGGTATTATTTACCATTAACATACTTCAGTTTTACAATTGCTACAAAATATTCGTGGAACTCTTCTTACTTTTTCATATAGACAATTTGACATCCCTATTTAGTACTAAAATGACTTATGTTATCATAGGATCAAATACTACAGAACCTGTCATCTTATATTTGGTGTGGAGAATTGCAGGATTAGTGAAGCTTATTCCTAGGGTATAAACACACAAAGGTTTGGGGTTTGAGGATTAGTTCTAGAATTTTGACAAGCAGTAAATAGATAAAAAAATTCTTGCAAGAAACTTTCATCTGAAAATTTCGTTCAGGAACATGATACGCTCTTTCAGATTAATTGCCCATATACCAGAATGCACTTCTGTTCTCCAGCTTAACACTTGATAACGTTGCATGAGAGAAGACAGCATCATGTATACGTACTTTCGATGGTTTTTGCGGCTTTTCTGTTGAACCGTAGTATTTCTCTCCCTCCATTTGTTCATGTATGGACATTTGAGTGGTTGGACTAGTGTTTGTATATGTGCATGTATAAATGTGTCCTTGTTCATCCATTCTGTGTACATTGTAAATGTGTGCTCTTACTGTACATTTTGTAATCTTCGTTAATATTTATGTAAAATGTTTGAAGACTCCAGTGGAAAAACCAGATGTCAGAATTAGTGAAAAATGAGTTGTTGTCCTGGTGTTATAAAGCACACTGGTAAGATCTGTTAACCAGAACTATAATTCAGAAAAACCAGGTAAGTTCTGCTAAAAAGAGTTTTGAAAGGGTATACAGCGAAAAAACTATAGACTTCTAAACTTTAGTTTCTGTTTTTCTCCCTTTGTAGAAAATGTGACTTATCAGGTTTTTCCACTGGAGTCTTCATTTGTATTTGTGTTCTTGTAGTTTGGATATTACAGTATATGACAGTCAGCTGTGGAAGGTTAAAAAAAATGACACATGGCATAGAGAAATTGGTGGGGGAGGGGGCAGCAGCAATAGAAGCAGGAGAGTTTAACATTTCTCAGTTTACTAGCTCTCTTAGGCAAACACTGTGTTTTATAGCCGTGCCTTTGTGAGGTTGTACTTGGTATGAACAGGTTGTTGGATGGCTGTTTGATTAGGTTAATATATTTCTCTTGGCTAGGGGCAATTTTATTCTTGTGAGTCAGTTATGTACATAGTTGGGAGTTGTTTTTTTTGTTGTCGTTGTTGTTGTTGTTTTATTTTTATTTTTTATTTTTTTCTGAGCAAAATATGCCTTTTTCTTTCTTCTTTTTTTTTTTTTTTCAATCTTTTAAAATGTCATGTTAGCATGATTTTTTTTTTTCTCTCTCTTTTTTTTTTTTTTTCAGTCTTTAGATATAAAAAAAAAATTGTCTGGGAATGTTTCACTGAAAAAGAAAAAAATCAACATTAATGAGGCATTAAGATCATCTTCTAGACGTATTTAGAAACAAGTTTTTTTTCCCTCAGTACCTGAGTTTTTCAGATAATGTTTCGTTGAATTGTCTTTTATAATATTTTTTTTTTTTTTTTGGACAAGAAGAGACATAAAGGTTTTCATCGGAATGGAAAACTACATTATATCCTGGAATTGAATAGAAGTTTGTGCAAGTAAATCTTTAATGTATCATCTCTTAACTGTATTCTTTTTTAACAGGCCATTATAAGCTGGCAAATTTATTACAACCTTTTTTTCTTTTATTCATTACAGTCAAGAAATTGATAGACGGATTCAAAAAGTTTTGTGCTTTCACTTATTAGTTTACTTTTTTTTCTCCTCAACTGAAAAATAAAGTATATGAGATGAGGAGAGAACATACGGTATATGACAGTTTGTTGGTGATATGTAGACAGTCATGTAATATGTTCAGCTTGAAAAGTTTTAGAAAGATTCATTGTAAGCAAAGATTTCTGTTTGCAGTTGTAAGAACACTTGATAGTGTGGAGACATTTCAGTTGTATTTTTTTTTTCTTCTTCCTTTTTTTTTTTTTTTTTTTTTTTGATTTTATATTATTATTATTATTATTTATAATATTATTATTATTATTTTTTATACCAGATACTTCTAAACATAACATCTATAACTGTGACAGCAACATTTTCTCTCTTTGATCATTCTACTCAGTGGTTCGATGGCAAAATCCTGGGGAATGGGTGCAAGCATTTGCTACACAATAATTTTACTTCTTCACTGTTAACTCTTCTTTGCCTTTGCCTCCACAACAAACTAACAGTAACCTCACATCATTCTCTGATTATACCCTCACCATGTTATCTACAGATGGTCCTATTTTTGTACCGTGTCTTTACATCTCTTTGAAAAAATTCTTTCCTTGAGGATAACACTTTCTCCAGTAAATTTACCTTATTTAGACATATCCTGTCATGTTTCTTAATTCACCAAAAAAAAAGCCCCCAAAGATTAACAAGCATTTTCTTATTGGCATAAAAAGTATTAATTGAGACTATCAGTCCCATTTGTTTGTTTCACATTATTTTTCTCATGGCATTCTAAGTGAAAGTTTATGATAAAGTTGTTGGTCATAAGCTATTGGCCCCGTATGTTTTGAGCTTGGTGAAGGTGTAGTAGTATTTATCTTGAATTGTATACACCTGCTACATCAGTTGTCTAAAGGAGGAACAAAGAGGAATGGCAAAACTCGCATTTGAATCATTGAATTCTAACTTTTGTAATGTCTAATGGTTGACATCGTTTATTTTCATATAGCAGGCCAGCAAAAAAAATCAGTTAGATTTACTCTCATAGATCACACAGAAATAGTAGTAAACCATTGAAGAATGGAGGCATCTGTTTGTTGTACATTTAAACTCACCCTTTGACCGCCAAGATTTCAACTCATAGAATTTTGAAACAGTCAATTCCAGTGTTTTGATTGAAAGCTACAAAAGTTCATCAAAGTAAGCATGCATGCTGCTGGTAACTGAGATATTTGATTTGAACATTTGGTAGAAAGTCACTGATTTTAGCAAAGAGGAGATACTGAAATGACCTAAAAGTGAAAGCGTTAAAATTCCTTCACTTGTAATAGTATGCAGAGAACTAATACACTGAAAAAAGGTCTATTTCAGGAGTCAGTCTTTTTTATTTTGTCTATGTTGGATATATTTAAGAGAGGAAAGAGTTTTTGAACAGGCAAATGCCCTGCATTTTCCCCAATGATGGTATGGTTCTACCAACTGTCTTACATATAATAATTTGCTACGCCTTGGATTCTGACCATATATAATGTCTGTCTTTACCCTTTTCAGGGTGACCCCGGCTGGTCGTATCGAGGATGATGGTGACTTCAGTGACTTCTACAACCTGCCACCAGAGATGGATGAGTTTACAAGGTTGGAGATCCAGGCATCTCAAGATGAGGTAGATATTGAAACACTCCCTACCTCACGCTACAAATGTATCATGTAATTCTGTGAGATCAATGGCTCAAACAAAACAAAAAAAAATGATCTTATCTTGAATCTCCCTCTGTCTAAATACTGAAAGTGAAGTTTTCTAAATACTCATACTTTTTTTTTTTAACATCTTCATTCAAATAATGTTACTGATCTCGCAGTATAGATTCTCAGTTCAAGTTTGAGCTGCAAAATGAAGATAGTCATTCTGATTTGCCCCAGCTGTTTCTACCAACGAAGAACAACTATAAATCACGTAAGGTATTATATTGAAGCAAGCAGACATTTGCAGCAGAATGTTTGCATTGTGACCCATCATCTTTGTGAATATTGATTTTTTTCCCCTTTTTTTTTGACAGTGAAAATTCAGGCTTTTGTCAAAGAATTTTCCATGAAACAGCTTGGGTTAGCTTCAGTTTGTTACATTGTTAAAGTTTCAACTTTGCAGCTCAATGAGTTCTGAATTGATACTATTAAAATACTGTGCATTATTTACACATTTCCTTTGCCATATATAAGAAGATAACTGCCATACATGTTTTCAATATGGATGGATGGATGGGTGGGTAGATGGATGGATGGATGGATGGATGGATGGATGGATGGATGGATGGATGGATGGATGGATGGATGGATGGAT
>JBCAUA010084310.1:0-10675 GCA_038406235.1 Peronia verruculata | reverse complement strand
TCTTTTTTTTACCCTCCCCCCCCCCCCCCCAATCTTCCCATGTTCTCCTTATTCACCCCCCCCCTCCTCTTCCCCATCCAACTCGGTATTCTTGTCTCCCTATAACTAACGCTGTTGACTCAGGGATATCAATGTCTCGCAGCCAGTCAAAATGAGACGTATGTCAAAGTTTCACCATATGGGATTTTGGTATCATGTGAAAGCTTATGTCATACCCTTTCAGGTGGTGAAAAACGTTCTAGGTAGCTTTATTCTAACCAGAGATATTGCAGTTTAAAGAGACAAGGAGGGAGCCCCAGCAGTTGCCGAAATTCTGAGAAAATCGAGTTTGAATGTAGTAATAAATAAATCCTCATACCTACCTCACAAAAATCCGATTTTAATGAAGAAATATTTATAAATCGAGGGTAAGACCGATACTGTCTTGTTCAGAAATGAATGCATTTTCGACTTCTAAAAAAAAAAAAATACTATAATAATAATAATATATAAATAAATAAATAAATAAAAACTCGATGTCTGAACCCCCTCATCACATTCAAAGCCCGATTTCTCCGTTCCAGCCCAGCGACTTACGACTTATTTCAACTGGCCGCGAGACTTTTCGTAAAAAAAAATGAAACCGGAGAGTGATAAATCGCCGCCATCAGCCGGCTGGACGCTGGGGCTACGGACGGGGGCAGATTTCAAGTTTAGTTAAACATTTTGGCGTGGCAAGCGCAGTTTCTGCCCCAAGATTAAATTCCACAGTGCCTGCCTTGCCCCTCCCTCGCTCGCTCTCGTAAAGACAAACCCTCCTCGTTGAGGGCGACAGCGTCCTAGCTTGTAACTCCTACCCGTCTAGACAAGAGGCCCCCAGTCGGGTTCACCCAGGTCAGTTCGCGTTTCATTTTATCCTATATGCCCCTTTCTTGTCCTCGCCCTGCAGGACATTTGTCTTTATAATTCTGGGCTGTATGTCAACGAGTAGCGAACGTAAACAAAGAGTTTGTGTGTAAGGAAACTGTTGCAATCAGACAGATTATTCTTAACCCTCTGTGGCTCAGTCTTACATATATGGCAGACAAGCATTTCATCTATAAACACTTGACAGCAAATTCATCGAGATATTCGAGGAGTTGATCACATAACACAATATTGTGTTATCCACCACTACACGAGGTTGAAAAGCTTATAAAAACCATATCGAGATAAAATTTTGGTAATGTTACATGGGGCTGAGATTTGCAAATTCAGTGTCCTCGACTAGCATATTATTATATTACATTACATTTACATTACATTACATTATCCAACGTCGTCCTTGTTGGCATTTGCTGCTTGCACTGCCTCCTTCCTAGTTCTCCTCCACACCTCGCGATCTTCCAGACATCTGAAGATGCGAATTGTGTTTAAGCCCGTCCAGTTCACCATATTGTCCATATATCCTGTTCTTGGTCGACCTCTCTTCCTTTTTCCAACCATTTTTCCTTGAATAGCATCTTTCATTAGAAAGCATCTCGGATGTCGACAACCGTGACCAAGGAAACTCATTTTTCTCTTCGTTATTCTGCCCATCAATTCGCGTCCTACCCCTAACTGTTTTAGTCCGCTCTGATTAATGTGTTTTTCTGTCCAACTAGCTTATAATTTCACAAAGGGTTACACTGCATAGATTATACATACTGATGTTCAGAGATGATTCTATGAGGATGACCAAGCAGATTCATATCTTTTCCGGGTACTAGAGAGTTAAGAATTGAAGGCTATATGCAGATGCATAAAGGAAAAAAGGAAATATTGTGTATGCTAGAAAAGTGTCGTGATTCAGACAAATTATTCCAAAGTATTGAAAGCTGTACCCAGATATTGGGGACGAGGAAAGAGGTTGGCGTTTGGACGATGATGTATCATGGCGTCAGTAGTTCTTGTCTACAGAGCTAGATCAATGTCTTCTCACAGAGCGCCTTTCATATGAAAGACTGTGTTTCGGAAGAAAAAAAATCGTGGTTTTGTTTTGAAATGCTCTTTTAGCAAGAGGTGAGCAAACCGCAGAATTTAGAGACTCAGAATTCATATAAGTGTGTGTGTGTGTGTGTGTGTGTGTGTGTGTGTGTGTGTGTGCGTGCGTGTGTCTGTGTGCGTGGGCGTGTGTGTGTTGTTTTGTTTTGTTTGTTTTATTGTTTGCTTTTTTGCAGAAAGTTATGATATTTGCATGATACAAGGCATAAGACACATTGTCATCTAAATCAGCCTTGACCATATCTCATTACTTAAATGTCTATATATCTGTGTGTATGAACTGGGCTCTATCTTTTCCATTTGTTTGTTTGATTTTTGCCAATTTCGGAGTGGAAAGTTTATTTTGGTTTGGGCCAGATGAACATTTTTAGCCAGACTCATCTCGTTACTTATATATATATATATATATTTTTTTTGGGGGGGGGGGGGATTGATGCATCAAAGCGCCGACATGGTCAAGGACTCACTCGAGTTAGAATTACTTTTCAGATAACATATTAATAGTATTATAAAGAAGTCACTCACCTTTCATTATAATGGAACTTGAACTATCATTTCTTGAGTATGATTAGGCTAAATATCTCACGACTATTTTTTTTTTTCACTTTCTGCTACATTTAAGTATCGATACCAGATCGCCTACATCAGATTCGAACCCTGATTTCTCTGTCCTAGTTCAGCGACTTACTGACTGGCCGTGAGAGATTAGCATGGATGCTATCTCTTGTTTGTTATTAATGCATTGTATTTCTGGAGAGAGAAAATTCTTTTCATGAAAACTGCCATGCCATTAGCCTTGCTTTCATCAACATATCTTGTAAGGAATAAAGGAACCTTGATTTCATCACAATTGTTCTATAGAACCTTGTTTTCATGATCATAATCATATATCTTGCAGCCATTCAAAATAAGACGTATGTCGATTTTCCACCAAATGGGGTTTTTTGGTATCATGTGAAAGCCTATTTCATACCCTTTCAGGTGGTAAAATAAGTTTTCAGCTAGCTTTTTTTTTTTTTCTAGCCAGAGATAATGCAGTTTAAAGAGACAAGGGGGGACTTTCCAGCAATGACCGAAATTCTGAGAAAATCGAGTATAAATGAACGGTCGAATGCATAAATCTACACAGCTTACCTCACAAAAACCTGATTTTAATGAAAAAAATATTTATACTGTCTTGTTCAGAAACGATTGTGCTTTTGATTTCTGCTATGAAAAAAAAAAAAAAACAATATCTGACCCTCTTCATCACATTCAAAGCCCGATTTCTCGGACCTAGCCCAGCGACTTATATCTCATTTCGACTGCCCGCGAGACATATGTTACAGAACCTTGAGTTCATCAGTTGCTGTACAAAGCCTTGATACTATTAACACAATATACCCTGCTATCATCCCGTAGTGGTTTGAAAAAAAAAATGTTACCAGTCATAAGAAAATGAAAACAGAGATGAATACATTGGCACCCCAGAATTACATTGTCACTGTCCTGCCACATAGCCCTGCTCTAGTCAGGGTAATTTAAGCCTGGGACGACGGCACATGTGTATATTTGTAACGTATGTATGAGTGTATGTACCAGAGGTTCAAAGGTGATTTAGTCAGACCTATAACTTTCATATCGTTTAGGTGTCAAAACGGAAGATAGATGGCCATCAATGCTAATTAAGCTCACTAATTAAGCTCACGGCCAAAAAAAAAAAAAAAAAGGCTGACATAATAGAATATTGACAAATGTATATATAAATGTTATAATAGGATTTTAATAGCCAAAGTGAGTGTCCGTATTAGTTTTATTTTTTTCATGTTGTGATCCATATTTGCTATCTAATTATTCTACACCTGTGTTTTCTGTAACCGGCGATACCATCTCTGATAACAGAGTTGTTATCTGTGGTCTGAAGGTATGTGTGGGTTGGTGGATAGTCATCTAGAACACCAGGAAAACGGTTGACTACGTTTTATCTTAGACAGCTTTCACCAGTCTCCAGCATTCAAGAACGTATGAGTAACTAAGACATTTTTCTACTGAGCCCAAGTAAGTCTTGGAATGCACACACCCTTTATGTGGCAAATAGTCAATGCGTGAAATAAATAACATATTCAGTACTTTCTTCATAAAATGCAAAACATAAGAAATGTGAGCTTTGTTTATAAATCATGTTTCCTGTAATGCCATTTGCCTCCATGTTACTTTTGCAGGCTGTGATTGAGCCATCTGAAATATCTTCGTGATCCTTTGAAACTGTCCTGACACTGATAAAGTTAATGATTTATGACTGAAAACTTGTATCATGTCGCGGATTTTCCCCGAGTGCTATTCATATCAGCCAGCTCTGCCCAAGAGACAAACTTTTACACTGCAGCTTATCCCATTGAACACACAGACTTTACCAGTGTTATTCTCAAAGACACACAGACTTTATCAGCAGTTCTCCCATGAGACACATACAGACTTTACCATCGCCCCCGCGGCGGCCTGTGGTTTATAAGTAGCTCCCACCTGCAGGCGGTGTAAGCCCGCCATTGGTGGGGAGTCTCCCATGGAGTGCCATCCTCGACATTCCAGGAGCGACATCTCTTTGCTCCTGTCTTCTGTCTCGCTTTCTTTCCTCTCTTCTTCTTGACGTGTAGACGTATCTTACCGAGTTTGACACAATATAGCCGTAATCGTGCTGATTGAAGTTAAACCCCAACACTTCAACAACAACATCACCCAAGCCATATGTTTTCTCTCTTTCTTACAGCCACTCACCAATACAGACTGAAAAGGACAGAAAGACGATGCAAGTGAGAATAGGAGAGCTTTAAGAAAGATCGGTGAGTGACTGGTATACATATGCTAAACATAATATTTATGTATATATATTATAGTGCATTCTGTAGACATTATTTGAGAGACGTGGCAAAGACTGTCAGAATTCAAGGTAGTGACATGTGTCCATGGTAGAGGAAAAAGGAGAAAAAGAAGAAGAAGAAGAGGAGGAGGAGGAAGAAGAAGAAAAAGAAAAGAGAGAGAGAGAGAGAGATAACAGAGTGGGAGAGAGAAAGAGACATAATAAGGTAGTATAGTTATATTGTTATAGTGTATTCTGTAGACATCTGAGAGACATGGCAAAGACTATCAGAATTCAAAGTATTGACATGTGTCCATAGTAGAGGAAAAAGGAGAAAAAGAAGAAGAAGAAGAAGTAGAAGAAGCGAGAGAGAGATAACAGAGTGGGAGAGAGAAAGAGACATATAAATAAAAGAATGAAAGGAAAAGGATACAGAAATAAAATAAAATTTTTACAGAGAGAGAGAGAGAGAGAGCGAGAGAGAGAGAGAAAGATGTGTCATATGAAACAAAAATCGTAAATTTTATACAATTCTAAATTTATGAGCTCAATTTCTGTGTTATTGGCGACTTTCAACTTTTGGAATGAGCTAATAAATCTTCTTCAATCTCTGCATCTGCAGACAACTCGCTGAGAACCGAGTAGAAAACTGCAACAAAGATGACAGGAATAGATCTAGTCTGCTCCGCCTCTGGGACTCTTTCTGAAACTTGACTCCTGCCTTCACTCGTGCTTCTTCCTCTACTTTCTTCCATTCTCCCTCTCTATCACTCTTTTCTCTATCTGTCTATTATTTCATCCATCAATCTATTCAACCAATTCCGCCCAGCCAATCCCATCCATCCACCACCAAACCAATTCCATCCATCCATCCGTCCATCCATTCATTCATCCATCCATCCATCACCCAACCAATTCCATGCATCCATCCATCCATCCATCCACCCACCCACCCATTCATCCATCCATCCATCCATCCATCCATCCATCCATCCATCCATCCGCCCATCCATCTATCACTACATCTCCTCCATTCTCACTGTTGTACCTTCATTTCACTGCCTCTTTCCTCTCCTGCTTACACTCCCACCCCACCCCCTTTATATCCCCCTCTCCCCCATCTTTTTCTCTCTCTTCTCTCTCTCTTTCTTTCTCTGGCCAGCAGTAAGAGATAAATGGCCCAGCAGGAGAAAATGTCTCTGTCTGTCCAATTTACGGGCTAAGCCAACGCCCGGTAGGCTCTGTCCTTACCAGACAAGTTTCCATTCACCTCGCCGTTTTAGTTGATTGGACCGGAGCGCTCATCAATAGACATAGCAGATACAACGTATTCATTACCATCTCCGCCCGCTGTCCCTCCACATGCATAGGTAAACAGGGCCGATGGGCCCTACTGGGACTGTCGGAATAGTGCTTGCTTAATGGAACACACTGCAAGCGCAGTTTTGAGGTGACTTTTTTTTTTTTTGGAAAACAACAACAACAACAACATGATTTTCTAAAACAACATTAACGAATAAAATCTGACCAACTATTAGCCCCTACCTCAGTTTCACTGTTAACAAAGTAAATGAATTTGGAACGAAGTTCTGACAAAAGTCGATGGAATGCAATACTGTATTTTACATAGATCTATATTTAATCCCTTAAGCGTCAGCAAGTACCGGTAGAGTTGGATTAGAGCAAATTTCAACTTGCTTGATTTGAAAAACTGATGCTATAGGCTGGAATGTCCTGTAAAATGAGCCCCCCCCCCCCCCTTATAAGATAAGATAAGATGTGATAAGCTGTATGTGTCCTCAAAGGGAAATTTCAGGCATAACAGATTTTGTTCTGGCCAAGCGAACGACAGGAAATCCCCGTCTAAATTTAACAGGGGGTACAAACACTCGAAACCTTTCACTGCCACTGACATAGAAAAGACATTTATGAGTGCATGGGGCTATGGAGAACTACTCTTGGATCTCGTGGTGAAGGTGGTGAAGACGGTGAGAACGTTTTTGAGCGTCTTCTTTCGGTCTGTCGGGGTAATTATAGATTGTAAAATGCTTAGAGCCTGTGCCGTACGGGGCTAAGTTCTATATAAATGCTCTCTATTATTATTACTGTGCTTATACAAGATTTCAAAATCACTTTACGCGGTTTCGTCAGCCAGGCTGAACACTGTTTTGGGGAGAGAGCGCTTAAAATAATGTACGTATACATCAAAGTAAAACGTGCGAGTTGTTCGGAGGGAAGACCACGAAAGTCATTTTCAACACTAGTGAATACCTTAACCACCTATTCAAAATAGTTTAATTTTTCGCGGCATCTCTTCATTTTCGAAAATCTGCGTTTTGTTCGCTATATCTCAAAAACAAAATTTCTGCCAAACTAATTCGTGACACTCTCGAATTGAAATGCGTGTCTTCTCGGTGGAACGGTAATGTTAATGCTGGTTCCATTCCGTTGCGTGAGCGGTGAGTTGTGAGCGCGGACAGTGCAGGGGGATTATTCATGAGCACCGCCCATCGTTGATCATGTCTGGGCGCCCGACATCCCGACTGTCACCTAATGAAGGGGGGACTATGGCAGAATGCTCAAGCTCAAGTTATGCCCTGCAGTCGATTTCACAGTCAACTCGTGGCTTTCACAATCTCCCCCCTTCCCCCCGCAACGCCAAGGCGTCCAATCAACCGCCTGCCAACCCTTTTTGTGCAAAGTTTCTTAAGGAAATTTGATTACATTATGGATATAGCTACAATCATCATAATATACCGAATACTATCACACAACAACAACAACAACAACAACAACAACAACAACAACAACAACAACAACAACAACAACAACAACAACAACAACAGCATTGAGATACAAAGACACACTCACAAAACAAACATTAATATAATCTCTGAAGTGCTATGTCGTGATTCTCTATTTCGGCACTCCAATTCGTTTCAGCAACTGCTATCTGAGTGCCTGACTTGAACGATACTCCTCCCAGCCTGCTCGTTCTCCCCTTCCGCATCCTTTTCCCTCTCAAGGGTAGACCGCATTTCTGACTCTTCAACCTGAACGCCGCAATTCCCCTTCAGCGAGAACATCTCAGAAACAACAAATTACAACATTGTACCTGCACCAATATTGTGGATTTCTGACCTTTCAGTATACAATGTAACTCAAATCAAGTCAGTTGAGGAGGAAGTTTTCGTGGAGAGAAGGCGGCTTGCAATCTTATCTTTTGGATGGGTGATGGAGTGGGGGTGAATATGTCATCTCTGGACTTTTCTAGAACTGAATTACGTCCATTTATCAGGGAATATGTCAACACCTGTGTGGAGAGAATGCATTCTCTTGCGTTCAAAGATTCATTCTTCTGTCAAATTAAATGAGAGAACTTTTAAAATAAATTGATGATAATATATATATATAAATAATATCGTCAGTCAACACCCGAGTTAACAGATTTTTTTCACTGGCCTAACACAGTAAAGGGTTTTCATAATTATTGTGAGAATTCTATCATTATTTCCTGCTGTATTACCAATTACTTTGCCTTTCCCACTTTCCATTCTGTAGTGGGCCACTTTATATTGTATAATATAACACAATAATATTCGTACCAAGGTGTAAAAAACAAAAAAGACATTACCAAGACTAGTACTGAATCATAGTGCGTCAGCTGACAGGAAGAACTGATTCCATCAGCTTGAACAGAGACATTCCCCAACTTCACTAGCCGTCTCTAGGATTATTGTTCGATTAATCGATCTACGAGCGCATCGTCAGTGAAGCGCAAACCAAAATCACGAAAATTAATCTGCACTAAGTTATTACCCCCAAGAAGTGGGCGGGGAACGGATGGAACCTCTCTGTGTTATGTTCCATGCTATCACGCAAGGTTATCGCAGATCGATGTCTTGAGCAGGATGGCCGTGAGGCGCCACCCTCTAGACCGGAGCTTTAATCGTTTGTCATTAAAAGCTGTTGGTTTGACGGTGAGTGGCTGTCGCTGTTAGAGATATACATCTATGAGATCAACCTCTGGATACCAGCAGTGATCTGTTACCATCAAGTTGGTCTGACAATAGCTAGATATCGCTCTCAGAGACCTGTACAGACTATGCGATCAACCTCTGAACACAGCTATAATCCTGTACCATCAAGTTAATCTGATAATAGTTAACCGTCGTTCCCCTAGATCTCTTGACTGTGCGATCAAGTCCTGGACAAACTATAATGCAAATAAATTATAATTTAACACCAAGAGGTGTTACTTCAACGCACTGATCTGACAATGGCTTTCTATCGTTCTCACAGACCTCTTGACGGTGCGATCAATTCTGGATACATGCCACAATCGTTTACCATTAAGTTCAAACTGGCAATGGCTAATTATCTTTCTCAGAGATCTATTGGTATACGATCAATTTATGAACACACCTACATTATAATACTTTACCATCAAGTTGGTCTGACAATGGCTAGATATCATTCTCAGAGACCTACAATGACTATGCGATCAACCTCTAAACACAGCTGTAATATTTTACCATCAAGTTAGTCTTACTATCGTTTTCCTAGATCTTCTGACTGCATGATTATCACCAACAGCTGTTGCTAGTGTACTGATCTGATAATGACTAACTATGGTTCTAACAGACCTCTTGACTGTGCAGTCAGCCTCTGGATACAAGCAAATACTTGTTTACCATCAAGTTAGTAAGACAACAATCAACTGTAATTCTTACACATTAGACATATAATAGATCTATGATCAAGCACCAGAATGCCGGCTATAATTGTTCTTGACTAGGTTAGAGCTGTCTTTCCGATAATGGCTAACTATCACTGTCAGAGACTAACGCGATCTATCCAAGTTAATCTGACAATGACCAGCGATCGGTCTTAGAAACCAACTCACTATTAGATGAACCCGTAGATATCAGTCAGATGTGTTCATCATCAAGAACTGTTAGTTTGTCAGTGACTGGCTATCTCTCGTTAGATCCGTCGATTAACTGTCAGTCCCAGATCTTCTATCTACTGGTCAACTTTGCCCCTTGTTCCCCTGCTCTCCTCGCCCCTCCCCAGAGAATTACTTGCCAAAACGTAAAGATGCCATCCTGGTCTACATTCTAAACACTCCAAGAGATTCTGCTCCTACGATCAAATGGCTTATATTCATAGAAATCGCACATTGGCAGTGAAAGACCGAGTAAAATTCGGATGAAAGAAGGCGGGGACACCGCTGAAAGAACAGAATTTTCAAAAACTCCAGGATCAAATTTCTACTCCAAACTTCATACCAACCAAGCTCACTTAAAGCTCAGATAATTATTCTCTTGTGTCGAAATCTCACATGCATACAACTATTAAAAAAAAAAAAAAAAGGTGGGTAAATTTTGCTATCTGAGGATACATTAACAAAATTATCTAACCACAGAATAGGAGTCCCTGGCCTAACATACAATTTCACCCATAGCTAATTATACTAACTTATACATCCATTTCCTGCTTGTTTTTGTTTGTTTTCTTCTTCTTTTGCGTAGCCTTTACATGTGGCCAGCTTTTGGCCGATCGAGAAATGGATTAACTTACCGTGTTTTTTTTTTTTTTAATCCCTTCATGATGACGTAGTTTGCGGCCAAACAGCCGGTCGGCTGGATACATGAGAATTAAGATGACCACCAACAAAACAACAACAACAACAACATTAAACGACAATCGATTATGTCAGGATAATCAAATCTGATGAGAATCCGTGCGTGCCAAGCCGTCTTTCTTTCTTTCTTTCTTTCTTTCTTTCTTTCTTTCTTTCTTTCTTTCTTTCTTTCTTTCTTTTTTTCTTTCTTT
>JBCAUA010084299.1:0-10675 GCA_038406235.1 Peronia verruculata | reverse complement strand
AGATAGATAGATAGATAGATAGATAGATAGATAGAGAGAGAGAGAGAGAGAGAGAGAGAGAGAGAGAGAGAGATAGAGATGTTCAAGCTGCAAATTCAATAAGTTGAAGATTTTTGTGGTTTATAATGACTCGTGATAGGTCCACGAGTAAACAGGACTGGTACAAGGAGAGCGTAAGGTCATTGACTTCTATAATGAGGAAACGAGTTTGGTTGTGTAAACTGTAAACATATGAATAGTGTTGTCCATTTGTGTTTAACAAAATATTATATCAACAAACGAGACATAATTCAAGTTTAGGAGATACTGAGATAGAAGAAGAGAATAAGGAGGGGGGGGGGGGGGGGAGAAAGAAAACAACAAGGCAAGATCGCCTGGCTTAGGTGGTGCCGAGGACAAAACACTACCACATTGTTAAGTACAATCAGTATCGTCATCCATACTCAAGTCTGTGGCATTGCAAGGATTCAACACAACTGTGGAAATCCCCAACATTGCCATAACAACACAACATTGAAAATCTTCAATATTGCCAAAATCAATATGGAATACAGATTCAATAACACATGTATGCTTCAGGACATTTCGGCATTTATGTATTTGTGTCATAAAAACTGCAAGAAGCCATCTCTCTCTGGGTATTTGAAATTTCATTTTCAAAAAAATTCCCCTGAGGTTAAATAGATGAAGTTTTCTCGATGTTTTAACCCTTAAGCAGCTCCTGTGGGACAAGTCTTTTTTTGCAATAAATCGAAGTAACAAAATGTTAAAATGCAAGCAGTTTAGGCAAAACTTAAAGTAACAGCTACCAAGTTTTACTGTCATTGATCAAATTCTCTAAAAGATTAAAAATAGAAAGAAAAATAATGACCAGAAAATTTAGGCCAAAGTACGACGGCAAACAAACATTCAAAGAGATTGGGAGGGGGGTTGGGGGGGGGGGGTTGTTGCATATACACAATCAAACATTCTCTCATAACTATATGTACCTTCCTGGTAACCAAAGAAATAACTCAAACAACGAGCAAAAAGTCATGAAGAGGTACAAGGAATATTTATGGAGCAAAGATTTATTATGATTATGATTATTATTATTATTATCATTTTGAAAAAAAAAATAAGAAAGGAACAAATAATGTAAAGAAAGAGAGAGAAGAAGAAGAGACACAGAAAGAAAGAAATGGTAAAAGAGAAACAAACATTTATGGAAAAAGGTTAATAATGAAAATAAGGAGAAATAAAAACGAGAACGGTGATACTAACGGCTAACAATATAAAGGACGACATGAAAGAGACAAAAACTGATGCTGTTCCAAAAGAAATAGGTGTAATTCTGTATATATATGTTTGGAAGTTATCTCAAAAAGAAATACGACTATTTAAGTACATGTACAGCTCTCTGTTCTCCTGGTCATTACGACAATCTAGGTTGTGTTTTCCGACTCATGCGGACGGTTATCTCGCTGACACTCTACTCCGCTTGCGGTCATTATTGTTCCTTGTGTTATTTTTCATGGTTATTTCTTGTTTGTTTGTTTTTCTTTCCTACAGCGTGGGACTGCAACATTATGAAAGCTTTCCTGCTATAACGAAGAAAGTTGACCTAGGGAAACGAAGCAGGTAATTTTCATCAACCATAATAATTCACTGGTGCTTTGAGTTTTAGTTAGAAAATTCGTGACTGTCTAGGTGTCACACTCCAATTTGGACCATTCTTGACTTTTTTTCATTTTGAACAGTTTCATTGTGTTGCTGCTACACGGCTTGCTACTGTCTTACAACACTGTTCTGTATCTTCTCTCCTCCCAACTGCCGCCCTTTGGGTCTCCGTTGTCCTTGTGTGATCTCTCAGGTTGTCTTAGTGCTTTTTTTCTCTCGAGAATCAAGAAATACTATCTCTAGCAAATCTAAGCCCAAAACCATACTAGTATCGTTTTAAGGCTGCAAATTAGCGCACGTACATTCAGTTATATTATTTCTTCCTCCTGTGTCAGATACCAATTTGTACCTGGTCAACTCAACATTGTTCAGTTGTTACTGTATTGTCAACTTTTTTTCCTATTGTTGTTGTTACTGTTGTTGTGTTAATTGTCTGGCGTGTTTCAGACAAATTTTGATGGTTTCAAATCAGGATTCATGGAACAATATCATTTTTGCAACTCACTAATACTTGATGTCGGGTGTCCAGTGGCTCAATCTTTCTTCCTCTGATACCATCGTTCATGCAGTGCTCTGGGCAAAGATGTTTTCAGTCACAGGCTCTTGATGACTCGAGCTAATTTGTTGATGTTATCATGAAATATCACCACAGAGTAGAACCTCAAATCACATTACTTAATGTTGTTATGAAGTTATAGACATATTCTTTGTCCTCATCACTGTACTGACTCATTTTTGCCAAATCTGGCACACAAAGAACATCAGTTAAATACCTTGGCTAGTGGGATCACCATCTAATCCATATGCATACTCACGGTTATAGTAGATTACCCATAACTTGAGCTAATCCGTGATCGTTATCAAAATGTGTGTCACACAATCGGCCCTCAAACTTTGCCATCGGTACCAAGAGGTCTATGTGCTGTCGTGGTTGGTTTAATTACCATCTATTTTGTATGCGTCTTCATACCTGTTATGTATATAAGCTCAGATCTTGAACTAATCTGCTAGCGTTATCAATAATGTTTGCCACACAACCAATCGTCAAACTCCGTCATTAAGCATTAATTTTCAACCTTGCTCTCTGTATTTACCACTCTGCTAATTTTAGGATCAAGAGCACTCCAGTTCATTGTTTTAGCTAATGAAGTAAATATCTAATCGTAATGCATCCTCAGAACTACGTTACTTTTTTTTTTAGTCATATTCGAGCTAATCAGGCGATGTTATCGAGAATGTTTGCACGAAAATCGATTCTCAAAGTTTGTCACTAAGTCGAAGCCTTCTGTCTGCCCTCCGCACTTCCTCACTTTGTTCCAATCAAAGGTCTCAAAGAACGTCTTTCAATTTTCAGTTGCTTTGCCTTGTGAAGCCACTATACAACCAGTTTTCCTCCTGCGGGACTCTTGTTAGTTTTCTAGTCACAAGTCGTGCTAATTCAACGATGTTACCATGAACGTTTGCCACCCAAATCGGTTTTCAAACTTTGTATGACCTTGAAGTCTTGAAGCGGTTAGCACTTCTTCATTCCTGGCTCTAAGGGAGATCCAATTCATTGCCTTGGCTAGTGCCGTCATTATCTAATCAGTATGCGTACTCAGGATTCTTGTTAGATAATTCTACATGTACTTGTCAAGTCATAGCTCGAGCTAATCCAGTCATGTTATCAAGAATGTGTTGCCAGACAATGGAGTCTCAATTTTAGTCATTAGGTTGTAGCCTCGTTGCCCTCAGCACTTCCTCATTCTGTACTGGTTCAAACACCAAGAGAACTCCTTTCAATGTGTCATTGCTTCAGCTAGTGAGGCCACTATCTCATTTGTATGCGTTCTCAGAACTATGTTACTTTTCTAGTCAATGCCAGAGATAGCAATCAGCACGAATTCTCCCCCGCCATAGCTATTTGTTAAGACCGATTAGTATGCTCAGGGACAAGGGGTACCCAGAATGGATCACTGGAGATACAGAGCTGTAAGGCAATAAAGCATAAATATACATGGTCAATGAACGGCTTGTAGGGACTGAGGAGGATCAACTGGCTTGCCTACTTAACAGGTTTCGCCTTTACATTACATATTATATCGACGGGAGTTCTGGGTTAATGTTGTTTTATATTTTAGTGGCTGTTGATGGTGTAGTAGCTGTTAGTTATGGTGATAATATTGGCGACTGTTCTTATTATTAATCTGTTTATAGCGTAGTTTATGGACCTTCTTTACTGAATATGGCCCTACAGATTATGATGATGATGGTGGATTTCATAGGACGTTGCTATTGTTAGTGGTGATAATACTGTTGATGTCGTAGATGATGAAAGTGGCGATTGTGATAGTGAAAGAGAAAGGGAAAGATAGGAGACACAAAGGAAGCTTGAACAAAAAGGAGATTAGCTCTACATTACCAGCTAAGATATTGGCAGAGCGTGCAGGAAAGTGTGGAGCGCAGAGATGAAGGAGTGAAGAAGAAGAGAATGGGGAAATAACGTGGTACAACAATGAAAATTCTCCTGAGGAGAAAGGAGGGCTAGCGGTGGAAGGAAAAAGTGGACGTAAGCTCATTAGACTACATTAAAGTTAAAGAGCTAAGATAGGGAAGGGAGGAGAAAAGTAGGAGTAAGAAGAAGAAGAGAAGGAGAGGAGAGACGGCAAGAAAAAGGAGGGTATTATGAAGAGTGGTTGGTTTAGAATGCACGGGAAAACTCAGAAAAGAAAGCACAAAGTCATATGAGAGACAGGGTAGGGAAGACAAGACAATAATATACTACAATGTTTTGAGACTAGAAGAGAACAGACTGCCTCCGTGGGAGAATATTTAAAAATATAGACCTGCGCCTTAAAATGTATGGCAAAGCGTGCGCAGCTCGATTTTGATATTTTAGTTGATTAAACTGGATGTTACTCTAAGAAAACGTGTTTTTGAACCCGTCATATTATCGAACGTACAATTCGGATAAAGTAGCCTCGCGAGTTTATTATTCAACTGTTATCGCATTAACGAAAAAAAAAATAATTAGCTTTTTAACAGGTTTATTTACATAGAAACACAGACCCTTGTGCATCACTGTTGTGGCCCAGATTTCGTATGGATCCATTCAGCAGTTTCCGAGTTCACAAGCCTATTGTGGGTTTTCTTGCAATTTTATAATATAGATGAGGATGGAGATAGAAAAGTGGGACAATGAACATTACAACTGCATGTAATTCTGTAACTCTGTCTAGCCTTTTTTCTTGAACTGCTCTTTCGAAATCAGAACTTATTTTTTATATACCAAAAATCCCTGGCACTCTGAGACTTTTAGGATGAAACTGTTTACTCAAAATGAATGTGAGTGACGTAGTTCGACCAGGCCTCACTTTTTGAGTCATTCTGAATATCTAAATTGTTTGGTGTAAGGAGAATATAAGCTATTTTATCAACTTACGACAATCTGTCACTTAAACGAATATCTAGATGTTACAGGCCAGGTATCAGTGACAGATTGTAACTCCTTGCCCTACTTACGTCTATTAAAATAGTGTAGTGCTGTCTCCACTTTTAATTTAAGATAATGAAAGCAATATTCTTCTTTTAAAGGAAAGAAAAAAACAAAAACAAAAAACATGTAGGTCGGTCAAGTGTTGTGCTGCTTCAATGGCATTTCATCTGGTGTCTGTTTTTGTGTGTTGATATGGTAGGCCTATTTATGATATGGTTTGATATGGCTGTGGTATTTAGAGAGAGGGGCGAGAAAAAAAGAACGTTGGCACTGGAATTTAAGACAAAGACAGACAAATCTCGTATTTTGGTAACCTAGTCTTTTGTAGTTGGCTGCAGGACATTTTACAGAAACTTTACCATTATGATAAATCATATATATTACCATATTATCACCATTATCGTCATTTTATAGAAACATCTTAACATTCAAGACATGGAGTGTCAACCAATAACTAACCCAAAACTTCAAAGAAGCACATAGCAATGTGGAGAACTGATGTTTAAAATTGAATACATTGGTGGCTTTGGCCGACTTTCGTCGCCATTACTTTTTCTTGGAGGCAATGTGAATTTTCATTATCATCATCATCATCATCATAGTCATTTTATAAAATAGAACAAGACTGTTCAACCGGCAACTAACTAAACAATTTTGAAAAAAAAAAATGAAAAAAGCAAATAACACTTATAAATAACTTATTCTTGATGTTGAATTGAAGGTAAGCCAAATTTTCAGACCAACTTGGTCCTTCTTCAGGGCAACAAAGTCATCATCATCATCATCACCATCAGCAGCAGCAGTAGCAGCAACAGCAACGATGACGACAAGAAAAACAAGAAGAAGAAGAACAACAACAATCAACAAACAACAAGCAAGGACAGAAAATAAAGAAATGAAAAGTATTAAAAAAAAAAAAAAACTGCAGGAAAGATCATCTCGACTTGAAAAATAAAATCTGTCCCAAAAACAGCAGCTTGCTGCAGACAAAAAATCATTTGATGTCCTACGGAATTGTGCAATCATTAAATTTGTTGGCAAAGCTGCCAAATCCTCAGCAATAAATTATACCAAACACTGAATGGCCACAATGGCACAGGCACTGAACATACACACACATACACATTATTATAACTATTATGAAACCTTTGCCTCACACCCTCTTTCTTCCCAATCCCTACATACACACATGTGCACTCACACACACATACACACACACATACGCGCGCGCGCACCGAGAAGGGGCTTGTTAATTTCCACTAGAGTCTGAGCTGGTGCTTTGTTTAAGAACATTGAGTGAAACCCATAAATCAGGTCAGTTGTCGGGGAAACAAGAGTTTAAATGAAAAATCTTGAAAGACCAGATGCACACAATTATATCATAGTGATTTTTGTGATTCATGCTCTTGGATAGGTAGACAGAGAAAAAGGAGAAAGACACATTTTGCAATAGTGAACCAGAAAGGTGACAGATTAAGGGAAAGATTATACTGGCTACTAAAACAGACTACACACGCAAAATGAGCAATGACCCCAACAATAAAAAAACAAAACAAACCTCATAAGATTAAAAAAAGAAAAAAGACGAAGGATAGAGACAAGGAATTCTATTTCCACACAGTGAAAAAAAAAAAATAAGTATTCGTCAGTATTTATCATCAACGGAAGTTAGTCGATAAAGATGAGAAAATTAAAAGTTGATTAAAATTGAATAGGACACATATGCAAGTGTACTAACGCACGCACGCACGCACGCACGCACGCACGCACGCACGCACGCACGCACGCACGCACGCATGCACGCACGCACGCATTCACACACAGAAAAAGTACACAAAGCAGAGAGAAACAAAAGCTAAGAAGCTGACCGTGCCAGCTAGAAGAAAAAAACAGGTTCTTAAAGAAGCCAAGAAAACTGGTAGGTTAAAATGGGCTGTGGGTCGATAGACATGAACAGAACTGAATATAGGCTTGTGAGCTTAAAGCGCTTGCGATCATGAATATATCAATACGACGTAGCATTAATGGACCAGCAGCCCTTTTTGCACGTGAATGAATACAGAAATGCCTACCTTAAAAAATACAGGTAGAAGTTGACCGCGTGATTGGTGTCCGTCAGCACATGAATTAATCTGGCAGTAAATTGATACTTAACACTTTCATACGAGTTTGGTTCAATGGATTTTTGCCATTTGGGTTTGACCATGTAGAATACGGCATTGGGGATGTTGAGCAACAGGAAAACCACGGAGACGACGACCAGCATGATGGTTATCTGTCGCTGATCACGTGCCTTGCGTCCTCCCTGGTCGAAAGCATTTGTCAAATGCCTCTGTGCTTTTCTGGCACGTTTGATGTTCGTTATGATGAGAGCGTTGCCAATGAAAATCAGCGAGCAAGGAATAATGGCAAAGTAAAAACCGTCCATCCAGTAGAATGTTTCCGTCATAAATTCCTGGTATTCATTTCGGGCCGTGCACCAGTAACCGTAGTCTTCATTGTATTCTTCAGTAAAGACCCAAAACAAGAAAAGGTAAAAGGCTGTGGTAACCAGTGCCAGACAGGCCAAAACGATCAAAGCTTTGCGGCGAGTGTACATACGGCCAACTCTGAGAGGGAACCACACGGCCAGGAATCGCTCCGTGGTCATCGCCACGACGATCCAATTGGGATAGGTGGAGGAGAACTGCTGGACAAACATCAAGATGGCACAGCCTGGTCCTGTTAGCATTGCCCTGTGTTCGCTGATTCTGTGGTAGCTGATCTTGCTGATAATAGCTATGGAGTCAGTCAAAGCCAGAATGGCAACATGCGCCTAGATGAAGAGAGAAATGAAACATAAAAGCAACAAAAACACATATATAGATACATTATTAAAGGATAAAATTAACATACACTTTTAAAGAAAAAGGAAAAGGTAACAATTTTTTTTCTAGATTATAGTCTGTCACAAAAAGGAAGACAGTGTCCTCATTTCTTAAATACATTATTTATGCATGAGATAGAGTTTACCCCTTTAATATCTAAAGAAAAGCTGTAGAAACAACGGGATACACTGAGAAAAAAACAGAGTATCTGAAAAGAAAATGTGATGCAGTCTCACAAAGTGACTAGCAGTGATCGCGCCAAGAAACAAATGCGAGACAATCATGGGAAGCTTTTGCTGCAGGTCCGAGCCTGACCTTCTGGCACAGTGTTATCTTCTTCTCTTTAAATTGTTTGTTACGTCAGTATATTGCGAGCATCTCAAAATCTGAAGAGCAGATTATGTACCATACATTTGTGAATGGAAAATAAAATGCCAGTCTATTGCCCACGTACTCTTGAGTGAGAAAACTCTATAACTGAAAATACGGTAATAACGGTTAACCTCCTGTATACGACTTACCGTACCCGTATCGCATTTACGGTATCTTTGATATGCAAAATATTTGTCAACAAAAGAGATAAAGAGATAGTTTCACAATTTATGACTTCAGATGGTTAAGAGAACTAAAGTGCTGTTAAAACTTTGCTTGTCCAAGGCTGACAGTACGCTTATTTCTTGGCATGCCTGAGGGTGTAAAATAAAGGAGAGAGAATTCTCTACGCTCCTTCTTCCTTATCCGTGAGTCGTCTACTAGCAGACCAGTCATTCAATAACAAAACAAACAGACAAACATCCACCCCCCCAAAAAAAAAAAAAAATACGCACACACAAACACAACCAAAAACAAAACAAAGAAAAAACAAACAAACAAAAAGAATTACTGTGGTATCATAGCACAAAGCATGTATCATTAATGAAAATGATAACAACAAAAACTTTAACAACAACAATGACTGATGATGCGATGAAAATAGTTTAAAAGTAATGAACCAATGCATTCAAGTTTTTGTTCTATTTTTTTTTTTTTTTTGTCTCTTTCTCCTGCTATTTGGACTAAGCCCATGGACTTTAAAAACATCCTTTTCCAAATGTTCATAACATGGAGTAACACTTATGTGACTATAAAATAACTAGAGCAACGACATATGAGTAACAATGGTGTGGCACAACTAACTTATGAAACGTTGAAGTCATTTATATATCACATATTGAACTAAACGGTGTTGTTTCAAATCAGTTTCTCCCAGTTTTCTAAATGCAACACATCTGTTTCATATTTTAATTTCTTTTTTTTTTTCACATTTAAAGCCACCTAGCACATCTAGTTTCTATCTGAAACAAAGAAAACGAAGACGAAGATGACAAAGAAATAGATAAGAAGACCACTAGAGAGGAGACGAACCAAATGTTACAGCAGATAGATGGGACACCAGAAGAAGAAGTGGTAGTCCCTCATGCAAAAGCAATAAAGCTACTTGGCAACTGTAAACTTTAATTTGTTAGCGCTAGTGGCCTTCTATTTTGAATATGCACAAAACCAGCGTTAATGAGGTTCATTTGAGCAAAGCAGGAAATTAACCAGAAAACTATGAATCAAAGTGTTCGAACATATTTTTATTATGACACACTGTCCAACCGATGTACCAGATTAGACACAGAATATAAATAACATAGCTTAGAGGGGAAATAAAGAAGGAACGGAAGATGTTAAGGACAAAAAATACGAAAAAATATTAATGAGATCAGAGAGATAGGAGAGAGATAAAGTTCTGCGGTTCTGATCTATGTCATG
The DNA here is from genome assembly GCA_038406235.1 of Peronia verruculata. Lineage (NCBI taxonomy): Eukaryota > Metazoa > Mollusca > Gastropoda > Systellommatophora > Onchidiidae > Peronia > Peronia verruculata. The sequence goes on along the minus strand of JBCAUA010084299.1, from coordinate 880 downwards.
TGGAATAGTTCTTTTGCTAACTACGGATCTGGTGTCACTAAGACAGGTCAGAGTGGAACAGAGTGCAGAAAGACAGAACCAGTGTGAAGAGGTACGAGGAACTGTATCATGCAGCACTAAGTGTGGACATTGGAATGGCTCGTGCAGAGAAATGGACTACCAGTCACCGTTGCCACAGGCTGCAGACAGTGCAGCTTTCCAACTACACTGGTTATCAAAATCGAATGGGCCAATCGATCGTTTTTAGTGGATGGTGTAATGTTCTGCTTTCTGCGTTCCCGATTTTCATTGGGAGCTCTGCCTGCCGCTTCACATCGATGATTGCTATTGGACCGTTGCCCAACGCCGTCACATCTATGCCGGAAAAGACACGTATTGACCTTAAAGGAAAGAGTTAGTATATGGTGTTTTTTACATAAGGCAAGGACGTTTTCATCTCTAGAGACTTCTGGCAACTAATCTTTTCATTAAGGCCGTGACATAACTAACAGGTACTGATGCTAAACTTGAATTATCCATTCTATGATAAAAAGACCAAATGCAAAAAAGATGGGGCATGTGGCTCTCCTTCTTGATTTGTCGTTAGATAAGAAAGGTTCGATAAGCCAGCTGCAGTTTTGCTCACTTCATTTTCTAATTTAAGCCATATCCGAAACTAGACCTGAAACTTTTCTTGTCAATATAGAACTCAATGTTCTGTGTGCGATGGGCATTTCCCTCTGACATCTATCTCTGACTTCTCTCTCAAGAACACAATTAATTATTGTCCATTTCATTAAAGCTGTCGTAAAATTCATACAACGGCAGCAGCAACAACAACAACAACAACAACAACAACAACAACAACAACAACAACAACAACAACAACAACAACAACAAC
>JBCAUA010084288.1:0-10676 GCA_038406235.1 Peronia verruculata | reverse complement strand
TTTCTGAACATGTTAGAAATGAATACAGCAGTCACGACATCTGATAGTTGGATCAAAGGTACAGTTTTTGATTTGAGAAGGAAAGTTGTATTATCGGCTCTCCGTGAACGACTGGGCACAGGCATTCATCCTCAGCCATTGTTTCAACAACTTTTTAAGATGATTTTTGGTCACTGTTCAGGAATAGATGACGATGAGATGTATTCAGAGGATGTTGCTGATTCAGACAGCGATGTCAGTCCGAAGAGAGATGTGCTGTTCTTGTTTGATGAAGAAGAACTCACCAATCCCGACAAAGGCAAAGCGACAAGATTTGGGCGACGCTTAAAACATATTCTGTCATCTCTATGCGGTCTGGATGCGGTAAGTGTAAGCTACACATTAATTACTATAACCTTATTTTGTGAATAAAGTCAAATACATGCCTATCTGTGTGCGTATGTTATTTCGTGTAAATGCAAAGTTGTGCATTTTCAGGAAATGATGTTCTTTCCTTTTTGAAATTCCATATTCTACACATAATATTGTTTTTAATTTTGAGGAGTATGATCAGATCCTTCTAATTTTATTTGATTTTGTCTCTGCCAATGCAGGGAAACCTGGACTTTATGACGATTCAAACTGAGATGGACATTCAACTGACAGAAATGATGAAGTATGAGGTGGTTATTGTTGTGCTAGACGATGAGGACAGGTAAGATGATTATCTTCAATGTGGACGTATTTTCTCTGTCAACTATCTTTTACCTACATGTCAATCAACAGGTTCCTTCAACCCTGATCACAACTTGAGATTTATTTGTCACAAATATTTGTCTTGCCCTAATCTTCCTCAATCCCTCTAGGTTATAGACCATAGACAAAAGCTTCAAATCAGTATAGGGTTTCTGGGTTGCTTTTACTGTTCTAGTCACTTTTTGCAATGCACCTGAAGCATAGCCGATATTTTACTATTTTTCAGCCGTCTATTGGTAACTATCAGATTATTGAGATGTAAACGTCATAAATCTTTTTATCATGACATTAGGTCAACAGAATCTGAACCAGCATTTGAAAAGATACTTGCTTTTAATCTGGACAACAAAATTTAATTTTATGAATCCCTCATTAAAAGATAACTTCATTTTTGCGTAATCATCATCTTTGCAGGTTGTCATCTAAGTAATTTGGTCATCTTTATAGATTTCGTAGTAAGTTCTTTTAGTAATAAGTTTCTATTTTATTTCAGGTAGTTCATTTATTTTTTTATTCATTTTATTTTATTTTTATTCTATTTTCTTTTTCTGTCAACTGATAAAGACACAAATAATTCTATTGTCAGGAGCCCAGAATTTGAGGCCATGTTGCACAGAATTCCTTGCCTTCCTGGTCCTAAATGTCCCCAATTTCGTGTGCTTGACATCGACGGCAAGAATTCTCCGATTGCCCTGAGTGCCCTCAAGCCTTACAAATGGATGAAGATGGAAGATATTGGACATCTCAATCTCACCAATCCTGGCAGTAGGGGCGGAGCTGGTGTGGATGTGGAGGGCAGACCTGTACAAGATGTTTTCCAGGGAGACATTGAAGCAGTTATGAAATTTTTCTGCTTCATCATCGGAGAAAAATGGCCAAATCTCTAATATTTTATACCTTTGTTGTTGTTGTTGTTTTTGTTTATATGTGTGTGCCTGTTTGTAATGTCTGTATTCATACTATTTAAGATGACACAACTTAAAGGGTCTAAATTGGTGTCAGATCTTAATGGTATAAAAACGTAACCAGGATTTCAAAGATTCTTCAAATGGAAGAAATCGCTTTGTTCCAGTTGATGAGTAATGGGTAGTAAGTGTTTGAGTGACATTGATATCATTGTCTGTACTATCATTGTACACCCGAATGAATTATTGTTCATCTTCTTATGCTACAATGTAACGAATGATACCTGGAGAGAAGAAGATTACACATCTTCCCTTACCGTGTCTGTTCTCATGTGGTGAGTAGTGTTCAACAGACTAAAACAGAAAATATCATTATTATTATGTTATAATATAATCTAATATCATGTCCCAAATCCAGTTTTCATTTGCTGGAAAAGTTTACTTTACGAATGCCAAGTATCAGTAAATATTTGCCAGTGCTTTAATGGTGTCTTTTATCTACATTAGCCATATTACTAATATTTTCTTTAACTTGTATTTCATGCTGTCATTGGCAACGCATATTTATATCGATATTATCTTCACTTGTCTTTTTCATTACTTTTCTTCCAAGCATATGGTTTTGCCATTTCATTGCAATTGCCAGCATTGTTGAATTCATGTTAGCATTAATTTTGCATTAGCCATTTCTATATCAATGTCATTCACGAAAATATTTGCGTGTTTTAGCAACAGCTCATTACAACACTATTTATTGTTGTGGTTGTTGTTTGTTATTTGTTTGTTTGTTTCTTTCTTTAACGAACTTGCATCAATCTTCTGGAATGACAATTCCTAGCAGAAAGGTCACTGAAGTCAGATTTCATTGCTTTGTTTCTGGCACTCTGATCACATCTGGCCGTCGTGGGCACACTCATGACTGACGGCCTACAGAAAAACGCATTAGCGCACCACTTTCCGTGGTAATCTGTAGTTCCGTACACAATTCAGATTTATAATTCTTCTTTAAGAATAAAATGTTTATGATATTTCTAAATAAATTCGACAAACATTTAGTTTCAAGAGCGTCTGGCATTAAAAAAAAAAAAAAAGAAAACATTTACATACAATGCCCACTATATACCCCAGCATAGGTGAATAAAGTATCATTGCTGAATCAAAAAGCATTGACGTAAAAAATTGATTTTTACAATTTTTTAATTTTTTTTTTTTTTTGGTTCTCATGTGATGCATTACTTAAGCTGTGAATATTTTTTACAGACTCTCTCTCTCTTTTTCAATGCAATGTGACTGAAAGCAATTTAGGGTCTAAGAATCTTTGTATGTGCAATTATGCTTAATTCAATTGTATCAATTAATCGTAATATTGTACAGTAATCACTTTCATTTTGGTTTCTTCGTAACCCCCAAAGAAATCAACAATACTTTACTGTTTCAGTTTTCCAGGCTCTCTACTCCAAACAGTACACACAAATAAGAAATTGTGCCAGACAAGTATTTACATGAAGATTGAATGTGCTGTAGTAGTCTTGTGTAATTATTGAGGGCTTCATTGCCTTCCGAAATTAGCAACTCAAATGTCTGGCTGTGGCTGTGTCCAGCAAGTAATTTTTATCTGCAGAAAAATGTCAACTTTTCTAAACTTTTTATGCATATGATACAATCATCACCTGTGTACACACATACTGTATACATATAAACACTCATATTATATATATTCCGTTTCTTTTAGATTTATGTGTCATTATAAAATTATACAGCCTATATTTCTTAGTCTTTGCCAGTCTTATGCATACCTTGACTCCTATAGATATGGCCTTCATACGCTACTAGGCTGTTGTAGTTTCTTAGAAAGGTTAGAATTACAAGGAAACCTACAGCTTGTTGACCTATTTTAATTAATGTGGACACCTCAAAGGGTGAGGGTACTTCTATGCAGAAAAATGCTTTATCATCATGAATTATTATTTCGATGACTTCTTTCGTTATGAAATTGTCCAGACATGACATGTGGAGGTATTAATATTTCTTCAATGTTTTGGAATATTATCTTAGCTTCTGCTAGTATTAGAACGCACTTTATGCATTCTTCAAGATGGAATTACTGTTTATATGGCTCAGAATATTACATTGTTCAAAAGCCATACCACGTTTTTCGTTAAGATATGAGAAAATCGGTAAGCCCCCCTGCTTATTAGAACACAAAAGGCTTGTATACTCTGTCTTTCATGGCGTTTCAATATACTTCTAAAAAGCAAAATCCATCTCTATTTGTATAAAAACTCAAGATCTGTGGTCACAGGAAAAACAGTACTATCTGGACCAGATGTTTGAGCGTGAAAGCTTATTAAAATTTGTATTACAGGATGATTTGTGATTCTCTCGTTTGTTTGTTTCCTTTTTGTTTTTTTTTTTCGTCCCTGATCAGAAAATCTTACTTCGATAATTAAGCTGATTGTTATATTATTAATCGCGGTCCATTTTAAATTGGCATTAATTAATTTGCATTTCTGAACTACTTCTATTTAATAACTCTAAAATCTGCTGGTTTAGGTATCGTTTCTTTCAAATATCATGCTGCCTTAACAATCACAGAAACTGACGCACGAGTACATATATTTTACATAATACATTAGCAAATTTACCTAGCATTTTCTTACAGCACTCTTTTTACTTTATTTTTAATGCCTTCATATATTAGGACACTTAGCTGTGTTTTATTGGAGCCATTTTGTTGGGAATGATGGACGTTCTGAAATAATATAGTTTTGGGGTAAATAAAAAGGTGTTGGGATCATAAGGCAAAACAAATCAAACAACAACTTTTCTCTTAAACGTTCGGCCTTTTCTGAGTAAACCAATAGTTTTCAAAAATGGACGAGTCCATTCTAACATGTTTTAGCCATGGTGAATTTCATATTTTTAGCAAACTCTTAAAATTGACTCCAAAACACAGAGGCTTTGAGTGCAATTTTTAGTTGATTTATTCAAATGCGAAACTGACCATAAAAGTGATTTAAGTGTTAGCAATGGAACACAATTTTCCAGCTTCGGATAGCTAAGACTTAACATTGAAATTTATTCAGCTTACTCCTATATTACGAGTATAACCAGGGCAGGTCAGAGCTTGTCAGTTAAAGCGAAAAAGTTTACAGAACATGTTGTAACGTGACGCAATATTAGTTATCTTTACAAATATATTAGCGAATCAAATCACAGAATAGCACGAGTGAAAGGATAAAGTCAAAGTCAGGATATAAAAAACACTCAAGCTTGATTGATGGATTATTTGACAACAAACAATGAAACAGTCTTAAGGACAGTTAGATATATAGAATTCCTAGCTGATTCTGGCATGTTTCGAAGGAGATTCTTAAAACAGAAATCGGAGAATACGAAACAAATTTTCCTGGAAATAATATAATAAACTAGTATATTATGTCTTCTAAGTTGGAAATAAATTTGCTCTTAAGTGGAGGGCTTTCACTGCCAAGCATTTTCTTCTCTTCACAGTTAAACGAGATTTATTTCATCATATGATTGTAAAAGGAAGTATTTGCAAGATGATTTTGTACGGCAAAGAATAGAAACAAGATGGGGCAACGATAAATAAGTTAGTTTAAATTTTATAAAACAGTTCTAGAGGGAAATATCAACAAATATTTTAGTGCATAGTATTTAGGAAATAACTACCTCTAGAAAATTCTATGAATTTCTTAAAACTATTTTCGCCAGGATGGTATACATTTGTGCAATAATGGCAGTAGAAATCTAAGAAATAAATCTTTCTAAATTAGCCATGTTGTGCCAATTTAGAATAGTTAGAACGTATGCTACCAAATATTACTCTATTTTCTCAGACTGATTCAACCGATATTGAAGTATGATCTTCCACCATATCTTATCTTTACCATCCACTGTTTTCTCACTCTAGTGATTAGAACCAAAGGATACTAGGACGACCGGAACCAATTTTGGGAGTGGATAGAGCAGAGCAGAACACATTAGTTGTATATTGTACTTTCGAAGAGTGTCATGCAGGGTACGAAAATCCGGGGTTAAAGTTCAGGTGCTTGAATATTATTATTATGTATATCTAGATCTAAGACAGGTGGGTGGAGTCAAAAAGAATTAGTGATGACGTTATTAACTGTTGTCTGTCAGGAAATATTGATATGAACACATCATATCATTTCCAGTACTCGCACAATCAATCCAAGAACCGGCAGCTTTATTAACCCTCTGAGCCCTGTCCACTGATTGACAGGAGGCAAATAACATTCATGTAGCGCCCAGCAACGGTATAACGGTGAACAAAACTACAGCACAGAATGATATAATTATACCTTATTTTATAGCCATAGATCAATTACTGACGCCACTGACGTTTACTTCAAAGTAGTGTATTACATATAGGCATTAATCCCTCAGAAGCTACAGCAGAAAGGTCACAGGATGCTGAGGAGCTCAATGCTCATAGGGTTAAAACATTGTAAGGCCTCTTTATGCATTATTCTTCAAACTTCATCAGATTTAAGTGCCACATCAGATTTAACATTTCAAAGTGAAATTTATGAATCATATTAGGTAAGCCCTATTGATTGAATGCTAAATAAAACATGTATCAAAGTGAACTAACGTTAAGCATTCAAGAGATTACAGAGAAGCCTTATCTCCCTTTAATGCTATGGATTTGACTCAGGTAAACTGAATCTACGCAGATCTGTTGCAAATAAATTATATCACACTGAATTTACACACAGAAATACACATATACACATACACACCTAGACAATACACAGACACATAAACCATTTTATTACAGACTCTCACATTTCTATACCTGTAGAACCCAGTAACTGACGTGTTTACGATCCATTACAACTATTGGATCATTCAATTTGCATACAATATGTTAAATTTCGTTTGAAAATCATATCAGTGATATTCTGCAAGTCTGTAAAGGTTTAATGAAAACAAAATATCCTTCAAACAATTCATAAATATCAGAAATAGAGCATAGAATTCTAAGATGAAAGTCTCTTCTGCTGAGCACTGTGATTTTAAATGATCTGAAAGTTCAAAATAGAAAAGGAACATTCTGTCATAATCAGTCTCGTATAATAATGATAAGTCATTACATGAATTCTGATGTAAAATAACCACTGAGTAAATAACCATTTTGGAAAGTATAGAAGGCGTATGTAAGATAAAGATATAACAAAGAAATACTGTGGGGAAAAATAATTAAAGATTGGAGGGGGGGGGGGGTATCATTAATGTGAATTAATAAAACTCATATAGATGCATTAGAATAAAAAAAGCATTGAGAGATGGCTGTTGAAAGACACAGTAATTAAAAAAAAATATACTGAAAAAGAAATAATGTCTGGTAATGAAAAGTCAAAAACTGAGAGGGGGAAAAAAAAGCAATGAGCTATTTTGACCGTCAGCTAAATTACTTCCCTTTGCCCAGTACAAGATGTATAACACAAGCATTGTAAAGAAGGAAAATGTCACTTTTTCGCTTGTTATGTGAAATAAAATTAAGAGAAAATTTTAAAAATTCACCATATATTACCAAATATATGGTGAATATGTTCTTTTCATATTGTGATTTTTTTTTTTTTTTTTATAGTTTTTCGCGTCACATGTTTCAAATAGCAAGAGAAAAGGTAATTTTTTTTCCCTTCTTTGTAATGCTTGTCCTACACCTCTTGTACTTGGCAAAGGGAAGTAACCTAGCTGGCTGAAATAAAATGGCTCATTATACATTGCCTACTGTGTGCCAAAGGGAAAAGAGACTACTGCCATCTTAGGAGAGCTTACTTATAAATAAAGGCCTTTTTTTGTGGGTAGGCTTAAGGGATGCTGTTGAAAATAGACGATGCCAGTGTTAGAACAAAGGCTTTCTGACTCAGTTTAACAATTCCAGTAATATTCCGTTTAATATGGTGTCAGTGGCGGAATGTCTGACTTGGAATCAATAGCTCCCGGGTTTGAATCTTAACGAAACGCGGATACTTTGTGCTTCGAAAAACTCGTCAGGCTAAACATATTTTTTTGACTCCTATCATGTTAAAATGGGTCCACAATTACTAGATAGTGAATATTATTGTTAGATTAATAAGGATTTGAGCGCCCAGACCAGTGGTCTCCAACCTTTTTGTCGGCGCGGACCATTCAACGTGTGACAATTTTACAGCGACGAGGGGGGAAGGGGGAGGGGGGGGGGGTAGATAGTGCTAACGTGTCCTTACGTGTATCTGCAGGTGTGTTAAAACATTTTATATCTTGAATAAAAATAGATTTCCGTCACGGTGATTCCAATGACAAGGAGCATTGTAATAAAAGAAAAATTAAAAAAATCGTTAGACTCAGATAGTAAATAAATAAATAAATAAATAAATAAATAAATTTTAAAAAAATGGAAATAATTAAATATTTCTTGTTCAGCCCGGTACCAATTGATCTGCAGACTGATACCAGTCCACGGCCCGGGGGTTGGGGACCATTAGGTTAAAAGACACAGCCCTTTTAGCAAAGGTGTGAACACATGACTATCTCTGATGGAGTCTGTCGAGCCCACACGCTCTAAGTGCTCTACGATCTCTCATTATCCCGCAGGATTATAAGGGACGGTAAAGCACTTAGAGCGTAAGTTGTATGGGGACACCTTCTATATGAGTGCCATTTATTGTCTACCGCAATAGAATGTCAGGTTCTAGTCTAGAGCAGAATTTATTTTAATGAGTAATGGTTGATTATCTTATGTATTTTCAATATTCGGACGTAATTTATCATTATCAGTCTAACATTAGATTATTTATAAATATTACTCTCGCTGCCCTTAAATTGATGTGCAGTTGAACATAAATCTCAGTCAATTACTCCACAAAGTAAATATGTAAAAGTCTCAAACATCACAAATTGAAACATTAATCTCATCAATTATGTAAATTAGCTGAGTTCTTTTTTCCAAAGTTTTGCCGATTTTTATTTATTGTCGAGTTTTTTTGGTTTTTTTCAAAACTTCTTTGTTGTTGTTGTTATTTATCTTTTTTTGTAATATCAGTGGAAATTACCTCTTTTTTAAACTTACAGTAAAAGACAAAGCGGAAGGAATTAAGGACACAAAAGTCCAGTTTGACACCGATGGAGATCTGAAATTGTAATATTCATCATGGAAAGAATTCTGGCAAATACTGAGGCTTATTGCTCTTCATGAGTGTAACACTTTACGCTATGTATTAACCGTATATCGTACCTTTTACATTTGCGTAGAGTCGAGAATTTAAAATCTTCTTGCCATACCGCGATATAAATTATAATCGTCCTTACACATCACATGTACACATACATAAAATGATGATGTAAAAATCAGAGATTTGTCTGACGCTCAAAACGGTTTATGACGGCTGTTGGGCCAAACAGATTACCTCGGATGTCTGCATTACCATTATGTCTGCATAAGATGTTCCTGGCCCTTTCAAGCCATTTTGTTCGCGTCTGTCAACGCAATCACTTGACTTTTAAACCCATTATCTCTTTACCCTTTGTGTCTTGTTTCTTCTATATTAAGTTTTGGTATCCCAGGGTGGCGCAATACTTTGAAACAGCATTAAAAATTTTAATGACTTTAAAAAAACTTACGTTGGCTATTAAAATGTAAGAAAGTAGTTTTAGAGTTCAGTGTTTTCATATACTGTTCATTCATCACAAATGATCTCATTGTAAGGTTATGGCAACTCATTACAATATGGTGACATTTCCACAGATATAAAACGGATGGTATGGAAGACTTCAGTAGTAGAGTTTACCGTCGGAACCATCAACATTAACACTTCATGAAAAGGAACATGATAGATACAATCGAGCAAAATTGTGAATGGTCCATGATAATAAGAAGGTTCTTGTGATTATAGTAGTCACATGATCACTGTACCCACTGTTCAGAATCCAAGAAGAACCGGCAGTTTGTATGTTTAAGCTCACAGATTTAGAAACAAGTGTTGTTGGTTCCACAAATACGTTAATTAATCTTGAAATTTATTGAAAAAAAAAACAAAAACCGCGACAACTGTCAGACAATGAAACAATCCATAGGATGAGCAAGATATTGTATAGGAAGAGAGGAGAAAGACATATCAAGCCCAGATCTCAAAGTCATAGCGCAGATTGACAACTGGTCGTGCTTCGATGTAACCTTTCCTTCTCAGTTCGGCTACAGCTATATCGCCTATTGTCCACTCTTTCTCCTTGTTGAAGTCTCCAGTCACCTTCCCAACCACCAAGTCCAACTGTTTGCCGGTGACATCTTCAACGTTCACCGTGCAATTAAACCGACCGCCTCTCTGAGACTCAGAGAAATGCGTGTAGTCTCCAAACATTCTGACTTGAAGACGCCCCTCTTTGGAACAAGTGGCAGCTCCGATAATTTTGAAGTTGATCTGCGAGAGTTGGTGCGAAGAACTGGACGTTTGTTTCTGGGTTTTGGCTAAATTGTCCACGTTCGGAACTTCCCACTTGAAGGAATGTCTGTACATCTTCTCACTCGGGGAGCGGAGAGAACCAGACATACCTTTGCCGGTGCCGCCCAGGATATCTCGCCTGATGTGGAGGATCTGCTGTCCTAGGTGATCTGAGGTTTCCATGAACTTGAACTCAGCACCCTTAATGGCTTCCTTTAATTGGGTGTTTGATTCCAGGACGGTCTCCCGTAACTGACTGATGGCTTTCAGAATTTCTGTCTGATTTTTTTCAACCCGTCGCAGTCGTGCGCCCACGTCGGCACCTTCGCCATCAGTTAAATCCTGAGAAAATGAATCAAATAAATATAAGTTATGACAATGGAACGTTCCTCAACACCAACACTTAAAGCAACAACAACGCCAGCGACAACAACAAAATCATTAATAATAATAATAAAAACAACACGAATAACAACACAGCAACAACAACAGCAACATTAATATCCAAACAATAATCGTTTAAGCAGCAACAACCACAACAATAATCAGAACAACAACAGAACAC
>JBCAUA010084277.1:0-10676 GCA_038406235.1 Peronia verruculata | reverse complement strand
TTTCAACCTCCTGTAGTGGTGGTTATCTCAGCTGTCCACAACCGTGGTCAAAAAATAACATAACACTATTGTGTGTTTTTTTCTTTCTTTTCTCTCTTTCTTTTTCTTTCTTCATTTCTTTATTCTTTCTTTGTTTATTCTTTCTCTCTTTCTTTTTCTCTTTCTTTTTCTTTCTTTCTCCCTTTTGTCTTTAATATTAATATGTTGTTGCGATTGTTCGTCATGCGCCAGTTAGGACGAATGTCCCTATGGATTTAAAGACCTTAAAGTAAAAAGTAACATGTTTGTTGTGTTTGGGGTGTTGATTTTGTTTTACCTCTTGGACCAGGTGGGTCACCTGGTGAGAGCTGTGACATGACCAGCTACTAATAGTTTCTGTTTGACAGTGGGCACCGAGAAGAGCTGAGGTATTATGCGTGGAGGGATTGAGAGCAGTATTGGGTGGAAACTGTTCAACGTTTATTTCCGATGTGGATGCGATGAATGGATGGATGGATGGATAGGTGGCTAGCTGGATGGATGGGTCGATGGACGGATGGATGAGTGGGTGGATGGCAGGATGGATGGATGGATGGATGGATGGGCTGACGGCTGGATAGATGGATAGATAGATGGAGGGAGGGAGGAAGGGATGGATAAATAGATGGATGGATAAATGACTGGATACTTGGATGGATAGATGACTGGATACATGGCTGATTAGATACATGGATGGATTTATAGATGGACTGATGGACGAATGAATGGACTGATGGATGGTGGAATCTAGAGGACGAGTAGAGAAGTGAGAGAGAGACAATTGGTGAGAAGGAACTCATTGATGACTCACATTTCCGTGCTGACGTGTCATTGGATATCGATTGTCTTCATTGATTGAGTTCCTGATTAGCTGATTATGTTCGTATGTCAATATTTCATTATACGGGCTAATTAACCGACTAGTTTTTGTTTTCGATCTTTTCTTTTTTTGGATAGGGTTACTCAAAAATTATATATGCCTTCCCTGACTGGATATTATGCTGTACCCCATACATTTTTTAACGTCAGCATGAATTTTCAGTTCCCACAAATTGCTTTACGTTGATGACTTTTCATTACCTACCAACCAGGCGTTGTTTAATCTCGTACCTCCCCCTTCCCCCCCCCCTCCCACCAATACATATACGATACGCCCATCGCCAAATGCGTCCCCTCCCCCTAGTTTATATTTTATTCTTATGTTGTTTTTGCCTTCATTAGTTCCTTCTTTCTGTCTTCCACATTTTCCATTCTAATCTTTTTCTTATATTCCTCCTTGTTCTTTCCTCTTTATTCTGTCTCTCGTTTCTTTTTTTCTGCTTCCTTCTTTCATTCACTCAGGTATTCTATTCCCATTTTTATTTTTTACATCCCCTCCCAACACCCCCCCCCCCTACACACACATACACTTACCCCCTTTCTCCCTCCCCCCCTTCCATCCCGACCCCTCACCTTTTCGCCTCCCCAATCATGCGTGAGGGTTTAATTAGTGCTGAGATAAATACGAGCATCCAGCGAGTGCGGGCACTCAGTAATTACTCTTGCAAGCGGTAATGGAAGATGCGCACACATAGAGTTAACATTGGCTAGCACGGCCAGATCTAAGCCTCGGCGATGACCAACGCCCCGATGAGATCGATAAGGAAAACATTGAAGGCAATAAATAGATAAAACTGATCAGAATTAATCAGCGAGCCATCCGCGGAGCCTATTTATCATCGGCCAAATATTTAATTCCCGCTGATTATAATGTTGGCCAACGCCAGCCAAACCGAGCCAAACCAACACTCCATTTCCCTATTACATCAACCCTGAGGCCAATCCATCACGGTGGCAAGCGGAAGCCACCGGCTGGCAGCTACAGCGCTTCATCTTCCTTGGCTCCGTGGGTGGCCAGGTGCCCCGCTTTCGCCCGGCGCGGGAGGTGAAATGAATTCACAACACCACTCGGAGCCAATTCATCAAATAATGTTAAATCAAACAAAACTAGGGATGGGGCTTATTACTAATTTCCTGTCCCTTCGCGATTCGCGACGGGTCATGGCAGTAGCTACATTACAGAGATGACGGGGGGGGGGGGGGATATCAGATATCAAGGGGAGAAGCAAGTGTCCTCTTTTAATATACAGGAGCTCTCTCACAATAATATTGTAAACGCAAGAGAGATTGAAGACGAGAAGAGGAGAAAGAAGGGGGGGGGGGGGGCAAAGAAGATAATCCTTTACGATCCGAGCAATTTAAAAACAAAATTATTGTGCTGTCTTTATACACTGAGTTGTGTTTCCGTTTGTTATATAGTTTGACAAGTCATTTCAAGACAGAATATTGGTACTTATTGATTGAGGTATTTGCTGTTCAATGAGCCATTTTTTCAGTCAGCTAGGTTATTTCTCTTTGCCAGTTACAATTATATAGGCATAGGACAAGCATTGCAAAGGGAAAAAAATCACTTTTTCTCTTGTTATTTGAAACACCGAAACAAAACAAAACAAAAAGTTTGAAAAATATATAACGAGAAGAAAAAAACATTTTCATAACATGGTGAATGTTTCAGAAATTTTTTGTGACTTACATTTCACGTAACCAGCAAAAGAGTGATTTTTTTTTTTTCCTTCTTTACAATGCTTGTGCTATACCTCTTGTACTGGGCAAAGGGAAGTAATTCGGCTGATAGTCAAAATGACGCATTAGTGTCTCCTATAGAACAGCTGACATGTCCTCAGTTTTTCACCCCATTTGTGGTGGTCATCCCATTGAATTAAATAGTATGTTACGTTAGGTTGTGCAGTAGCAATTCCCCAAGTTCTTGCACTCGCAACCCCCTACGCAAAGGCCCCACCGCCGGGGGGGAGGGGGGAGTATATAAGTAGGCTCTTTGCTCCCACCTGCAGGCGGTGATAGCCTACCCTCCCTGAGATGTCTTCCATAGAATGCCATCCTCGTCGTTCCATGGGTGACATCTCTCTCTTTCTCTCTCTCTCTCTCTCTCTCTCTCTCACTCTCTATCCCTGTTCTTGTCTTATAACGCAGTGGTCCCCAGTCCCCCGAGCCACGGACGGCCACTGGTCCGTGAATCAATTGGTACTGGGACGCACAAGAAATATTTAATTACTTTGTATTTCCGTTTTATTTACTATCAGGCTGTAACGATCTTTTTTATTTCCTTTTATTATTATGCTACTTGTCACACAAATCACGGTGACAGAAATCTACTTTCATTCAAGATATAAGCTGTTTTATCATACGTACGTATGGACGCACGCACTTAAACCCCCCCCCCCTCCCAAATCACCACCAAGTTTACTTGGTAGAGTGAACGATCTAGCTCCAGATCGCAGTAAAATTGACAAACGTTGAACGGTCCGCGGCGATGAATAAAGTTGGGGACCATTGTTCTGACGTACTTTAAGATAACCATCTCGTATCAGTCTGTTTCATTGTTATATACCTTAAGTACATTATACCTTAAGTTCGTTACATACCTTTAGTACAGGCATAAACGACGTTGTGAATAGCTTTATATGTACCTTTCGTATAAACGTAAGTTTTCCTATTCCTGCTGATGTCAGTATTCGTAGTAATATGAATGATAAATGAGTAATTATGGGATGGTTTTGTTATATAAACATAAATTATCTTCCTCTTTCACAAACCAAAACCTGGGTATAAATAAAATTAGTTGTACATTTTTCCCTGCACATATATTGCATTTCCTTCATAAACATACACTGTAATTCTGTCTCATTGCTATATTAGCCTAGCATGAAAATCTGCTTCACCAGTGTAAAGAGCTGGTATAAACATGAATTGCTGTTCTATTTATCTATTTGCCCCTGCTGCTATCATTTACGCTGTTGACGACATCACTGACGATAATGATGATGAAGAAAATGATGATGAAACCACTGTTATTCTCCATCTTTGCATGAGAA
The DNA here is from genome assembly GCA_038406235.1 of Peronia verruculata. Lineage (NCBI taxonomy): Eukaryota > Metazoa > Mollusca > Gastropoda > Systellommatophora > Onchidiidae > Peronia > Peronia verruculata. The sequence goes on along the minus strand of JBCAUA010084277.1, from coordinate 6,726 downwards.
CATGCATATTGCCCTCTGCATCTAATAAAATTTGGCCATTCAACTCAAATGCCTGGGTAGCATTTCGCTCTCTCGGATTTTTTTCCCCTCCTAATTATAATGATAATTAATCCTTCTTTATATCTATGATTTCTTTATCTCTCCCACACAATATTATCAATGACCTTATCCATTCAGCTTAATATCCAAAAGCTCGGATGGGAAAAAGTGATAAAGAAGAAATACACCTTTGATTTCCCTGGTCGACCTCTTCTCATTTCCCCTAGAAAAGCGACGGACAATCAAACATCATAATTGACAAGTGCTGGATTCAAAGAGAATGAGCGACAGAAAGTATGAATGAGCGACAGAAAGTATCAGAGATGCGGAGGCATACATTAATCAAGAAAAAACAACTCCGGGAGATGGGAAATGGGCGGCAACGTTTATTTTGTAAAATTGGGAAATCCCGCCGGGGCGCGTCGCTGGGACCCACTCAATATTCGGGCATATCCATACATTATTATGAAGTCCTATTCGATTATTTGTTGCAATTACGCGAGGCAAACATAGAGGGCCAAATTGGTTTGAATAGGTAATTTGCCTGTCACGCCACGTAGCGAGAATGGAGGGGAGAGAGGGAAAGAGAGATAAGAAGATAGAAAAAGATAGAGGGGGCAGAAAGAGAGACAGAGTTGTGGAAGGAAGAGAGAGATGAGAGAATGAATAGAGGGCCAGAGAGGGAAAACGAGAGATAAGGAGGCAGGAAAATAAAAACGATAGAGAAGATAAAAGAAAGGAACAGGGAGACAGAGAGCGTTTTGAAGAGAAAGAGAGACGAGATAGTAAAGAGAGAGATAGAGAGAATATTTCTTGCGGATGGACTACGTATGGTCGTGGGATGAGAATCAGATGGGATATGGAAAATGGGGTATCGAAATTGAGCTGCTGAGGAGTGAAGGGATGAAATTTAGGCATCGATATCCACATTGAGTTTTGGATTTCAATTTTTTAACTTTCATCATGTTTTATCGTATCCAATATGTAAGAATGTCGTGTGTAGCCGTGTACCATTGTGTGCGTGCCTTGACGCGCGCGCGTGTGTGTGTGTGTGTGTGTGTTTCTGTCTATCTGTCTGCTGCCTGTGTGTCCATTTTCTTTTTTATGTTTATCTTTTGGACATGTTTAATGCGTTGTTAATATACGTTGTTTATATACGATATAATTATATAAAGCTTTAGATTTAAGGAATTTCTCTTTCTGATGTTATTTTCCGTTGATGAATACTGCACATTAGTGAAAAGCATATCGTTATCTATATTATCTGTATATTAAATGGGTCGATTTCCCACTGAACTTTTGCCGTATTGTAGACTGTCAGATGTAGAGGGTAACCGTACCGTCTTTTGTCATGACTATTAATTAAGGGGTTATAGTATCACTGTCCTAGTTTTACAGTTTAGCAGATTGCCATATATAACGGAGCTACGGTACCGCCGATTGTCAAGGGGCTACGGTATAGCAGATTGTCACATATTAACAACCTCGGTTATGACAGAAGATTGACAGGATTGTTATGGAGACTAGGGGTGAGGTTGGGGTGACCGTCATAGAGAGAGTTTGACGTACATAGAGAGAAAGACAAGGACTTCGTGGAAAGTAAGATGTGTAGGGGTGAGAGAGGGGAGATAGAGAGAGACAAAAACAAAAAGAGCCAATAAAGAAAAAAAAAAAAAAAAGAGTGAGAAAGCTTGAAAATAAGGATGGGGAAAGAGAGATGGAAAGAATAGAGAGATGCGTGAATCTTGTTGGTGTTTTTTTTTTCTTTGTTTGTTTTGATTTTGTTTGTTTGTTTGTTGCTCTTTCTGTTGTTTTGTTTATTTTGCTACTTTATTAGATTTGTAATGTGCCTGTTGTTGTTGTTGTTTTTGTTTTTCACCACATGTCCCAATTCTTTATTATTGCCATCGTCTTCCTGATGTTCTATCAGAAGTTTATTATTCTTGATTCTGTTCAACCTATCACTGAGGATGTCATCAGCTCTTCTGGAATTGGTTTAATAATCAACGTAGAGAAGATGGAATCGATTTGCAATGACATACCAGCTAATTGTTCCATTTCCTGAATGTGATTGAACAATTCACATCTCTTATGTCTATTTAATTTAGTTAGTTTTCTGTTTTCTTTGTTATTTCCTGATTTTTTTATTTTTTTTTAAATTATTTTTATTTGTTTATTTATTTATGTATTTTTTGTTACGGAAACAATACTAGATGTGTTATATGATAAGGTTTCATCATCATCATCATAAAATGGTGAACTACAGTGTAGATCTTTTTTCTTATGTATTTATTTATTTAATTCGTTATTTATTTAGTTATGTATTTATTTATTGTGTGTGTCTTTTTTCTTTTCTTTTTTTTTCTGGTCTCCCTGTCTTCCTCCCCATTTCTCCCTCCCCTCTCTCGCGCTCTTTCCTCTCTTCCTCAGTCTCTCTGTCTCTCACTGTCTTTTCTCTCTCCCTCAGTCTCTCTCTCTCTCGCTGTCTTTCCTCTCTCCCTCAGTCTCTCTCTCTCTCTCTCTCTCTCTATCTATCTCTCTCTTTCTGTGCCTCTTTCTTCCCATCCACTTTTTTAAAAATTCTTTCTCCTCGTCTCTTCTCTCTCTCTTTCTATTTCTCTGTCTCTCCTTTTCCTTTTTTTTTTTTTTTTTATTAATAATGATGATGCAAGAAATTTTAGATATCGTGTTGTGTGATTACCGGAATTCTCCACATGTAATGTACCACCTCATGACGTAGGTAATCAAGGTTCTTCGCATTTTGTCTTATATCGTTGATGTGATCAAAATTAATATGCGTCATTGAAATTTTGATTACAGAAAGCATTACATCTACGTCGTTGTCTATTTTAATTTTGTTTGTTCCAGTTTGTAACTGACGGGATGTGTTCCTTGTGCCTGTAGTGTCTTGTGTGTTCTGTTTACTATCGCTGTTGTTGTTGTTCTTGTTGTTGTCTGTTGTTCTTGTTGTTGCTATTTAATTTAGATTATCTTAGTCGTCTGTCTTTTTATGTTGTTGTTGTTGGTGGTGGTGGTGGTGGTGGCAATGCCATTGTCTTTGTTCTTTTAATTCGTTCTGTTGTATTACATGCTATTTGTATGATTAGCATCGTGTTGTGTTTGGAAGTGGTGATTTTTCTTACCGTCTGATCATCCATTTGACATCAGTTGGTAGCGGTCGAGGTGGTGCCGATCTTATTGTGGTTGCTGTTGTTGTCGGAATTTTTGTTATAGTTGTTGTCTTTAAATATTTTCTATTGTGTTTTGTTTTGTTTGTTTGTTGTTTGTTTGTATTGTGTGTGTGTGTCTACTGTCCTCGATCTTTGAAAATGATATTGGGCTGTGACTGTATTTGTTATTTTTCATCGTTGTTTACCTCTTCTCCGCTGTTGTCATTTGCTGATTTTTCGTTACTGTTATTATCGTTTTCTTTGCTAAATCATCACGATCACTGATGTTGATGATGGCTTGTTTCTCATGTCCGAAAATTAGTGTGAAGAAAATTTCTGACAACATACATTCTGATGGCTACGGAGGCCAGTCCTTGAGTGACAAACCCAGCTACATCTTGTGCATGGGTATCCTTGAACAGGCTGTCTCTGGACTAACTGTTGCCTTCCTTAGGCCCCGCCCACATTGTGTCTATATCTGTCCCTGGGTCTGTACCTTTGTAGCCGGCGTGTCGGCCAGCTGGAGTGTGCTCCTCTTTCTGTATCTCACGCTAACGTGCCGCTACACAATGGGCAAGCGAAGATAAAATGTTGCGAGTTTGCACAGCGCAAAATAGCGCAGGCGGTATAACAGAAAACGCCAGCTGGCCCCGTGGTCAGAAGGGGGACGCAGTGGCTCAATGGGTATGGCGTCTGCTCATGGAGAAAACAAGCCGGGATCGAATTGCGAAACGCGGGTTCTGCATCGGGGGATGACAGGACACGGAGATAGAAAACCCGCATTTTTTCAGTGACTCAACGGTCCCCTGGCTTTCTGTGAGTAGGGAAGCCCGACGTCTAGCCTTCTCGGATAAGGGCGAATATATTTCGAAGGTCCCGCGTGTACGTTACGCACGTTAAAGATCCCTTGGCAGTTGAAAACCGATGGAAGATTAGGCTTGAGTGCCGCTGTGGGGGCAAAATTTTCAGATTCCAAATTTCTACCCACAAAAATTCTCAGCAAAAATTGGTAGCTTCTAAAATCCTACTTTCTTAGGATTGAAAGGCGGCCTATAACTATATGCGGCTGCAGTGCGAAAGTTAGACACAGACACAGATACACTGTGGCCACGGCCTTGTTTTCTGTTGCTTCTCCTCTGACTGTCTTAAGGGCCTCAACACTTTTCTTTGTGTCCTATAGCCATCCTTATCAATAGTATAGTCTTTTTTAATTAATATCAATACCTCAATGTTAAACACCCATGTTTTTCTCTCCCTCCCTCAACAGGTCTGCTGACTAAGCCGGGGCAAACGGAAGAAGAGAAAGAACAAGAAAGACAATGAAGACGAGGACCAGAATCAATGACAATGACTGATGGACGCTAGCCCTTGTACATACACACATACACACACATATACGTACGTCAGTTGTTCTGATCTGGTTCTTTTCTCTTGGAGCTCTTCTGCCGTTGGATCCCTGCCTGGAACTTGAGAGATGGAGAGAGAGAAAGAGAGAGAGAGAGAGATCTACGCTTCAAGATTTGTGCCAGAGCGTAGACATCTCACTGCGAGTGCTGTTTGACACGTTTCTCTGATGAGAACAGCAGATTATTTCCGTGGAATTCATGTACTGGAAGTGAAACACAGAGAAAAGATCACTGCAAGAAATTTCTCCTATGGTCATCCATCGTGGCGATGAAACTATGTACAAAGACTTCTGTCTCCAGTGGATACAAATTGTACCGTTGGAAATTTCTACACTGAAAAAGAAAGAGAGAGAGAGAAGTGGATATTGTAACAGGTCTATGCTAAAGCAAGGCATCTTAGTGAGGTAGCTGTGGAACAGCTTCTTTTCTTCAATTGAAAGAATACATTGTATCCGTGGAATTTCAACTAAAGAAATACATGTGCTAAAAGTATGCCATAAGTTGCTAATATTGTGTCAGCCTGGATATCAACATGTAACAATTAGAGAAATTATTATCAGATCTAAAGATCTGGCCATTGATTGTTCAAAGCTGACAAAGGCTCAAAGATGCTGGTTACAGAAGAAATATTTAGAGTGATGTTCTGCTGTTTTGATTCTGAGTGGGTTAATAGTGACTATGAAAGCGGAGGCATAATTTCTTTAGACTAATAATGTCATATTCAGAACCATAAGAAAAGCTCTGATTCAGTTTAACAGCTTTGGTTGTGCAGAATATGACCACACACAAGGCAGTGAAATGACGGGAATTGTGAGTTGGAATTGTCGTGAGACTAGCCTGACATGGATGCTTCAAACAGTTTGAAACTTGGTTCTTGGTACCACGGAATGTTATGCTGTTTCACCTCACAGGTGATTTGACCTATTGTAGCGTCCATAAAGGAGGCAGTATGTATGGCACAGTAATTCATTTGATCTGATTTGGTGTTAGAAATGCCATGATGATATCTTGCTTCTGAGAAGACTTGATGATGACCGTATCAAGATTTCAGAATGGAAATATCACTTGATATCGAAAGTCCTGATAACAATCGATTTCCCTGAAACAGCACTGAATAAGGTTATATAGGTTTAGGAGTGAATCATTTCATGAGATGGGATCTCTAAAAGTTAAGGAAGAATACGAGTTTCCCTTTCCACTGTGATTGGAAAGTAAACGTAACTGATATCTTGTAGTGAAGTCAGATTTCTAAAAGAAAGACTATGGTGAACTCTCGCATAAAATCGCATAATGTTGTAGAGAAGCCATGCACTTCCAATCTGTTCAGATTTATGACATTGCTACATGTGCAAAAATGAAACTATTGGCTCTTATGATCGAGACTGGAGATTGAGTGTCTTCTCTGATATGAAGCAAATATTGCGGCAGAGAAATAAGTTATAAACTTCTTGACAGATCACAAAAAGCCATAAACAAAGGACTTAACAAAGACAATGCCAGTGATTGAGAAACTGTCAGAGAACTATATGAAATGGACCTTAGGCGGCGCAAACATTTTGGAGCCAGCGGGTGCGACAATTCAGTTTGACACTGCATTAATGTCCACCCTTAGAATATGAATTAAGAACTATCTGGCGACATTTCATTTCTTTTTGTTATGATACTTTGAACTGTTAACTGTGTTTTCTTGTACATATGATTACTGTACTACAACATTATGTGGATTTGTAACTAGCTTTGTCTTCTATGGTATTTTAACTCTTTCATCCCAGCCAATGACATGATGTTTTTGTGTTACTTCATGATGTCCTCTGTCCTTTATTACAATGTTATGCACACAATATTGAATAATACAATGTTTTAAGTCGGAATATGTATTGACAGCCTGTCCTTGTGTATTTGTGCTCTATGGACAGCTTGTTGATGTGATTATGAAGATTCTCTGATTCTGAAAGAAGATTTTGTTGAATTAATTTTATTCTCTGCTGGCCTAATAGTTATGACGTATCTGACACTAGGAATGGTAACAATAAGCTAGATCTATCTATCTATCTATCTATCTATCTATCTATCTATCTATCTATCTATCTATCTATCTATCTATCTATCTA
>JBCAUA010084266.1:0-10676 GCA_038406235.1 Peronia verruculata | reverse complement strand
CTATCTATCTATCTATCTATCTATCTATCTATCTATCTATCTATCTATCTATCTATCTATCTATCTATCTATTTTCTGTCTGTCAGTTTGTCTATCTAAATATTTATGCATTTGTCCCTCTCTCTCTCTCTCTCTCTGTCTGTCTAGCTAATATCCATCTATCTCCCTCTCTCTGTATATGTATGCCTGTCTGTCTACTCCCCTCTAAACAGTTTTTAAAAACCACAACAAACAGAATCACATCCATGAAGCAAAGACATAGTCTATCAAAACACAAAAGTCTCTATGAGATATCATGGAAAGTGTATTCACCAATATTGCACAGATATAACTTTACATTCATTGACATCTTCGACATACATTCACTTCATTACATTCTCGTTATGCCTTCCAACCTCCTGCAAGTGGTAATCTTGAGTTCATCCATCATTTTGTCTTCAAAATAGTCAGGAAAATTCAAGCACCGATGAAATCAGACAATTCTGCATAAACGGCCATCAATTTCTTCAGCAAACATTGCATTTATGCCATATCATGAACTGTTTGGTGACATGTTTCATATACTCTATTCAAAGACAAATCAAACATACATAAAAAAAATAATTCTTTCTCCTTTACAAAGTGTAACAGGTCAAGCCTTGACAAAATCAACTATCTTCAGCACTATTCCCAATGTTCTGACAAATTTGCCGATATACGTAGTTAGAGCACCATTTGAAGACCACAGGAAAAAATGACAGTAATCAGAAGATACGGTTTTCGTGGTTATCTCCCCTACCAGTAACCCTCCGACTGAAGTTTCGTGCCTTCTGTCGGCCTCTACCAAACGACGACTGTAATACTATAAATAAAAAATACAAGGATGTATTTCTTAAACAAGAATCATACACTTTCATATCATAAAATTCATTTTTACACAAAACTAGTACATGTATTTTGTGACTACCGTCATTGTGTTCCCCCTGTGGTCTTCAGATGATTTCTCATGAGATGAACTCTGACTCTGAATAATGACACTACAATAATTTGGCCTTCAAGGCTCGACATATAGAAGGCAGAACATAAAAACCATACACAGCTCTGTTACCTCTCTGATCACAGTAGACACATAATATATATGTAATTCAGTATTAAATAATTACATATAACAACTCCACTTTCCTTACATGCAAACAGCTGACACACTGACAGACATACTCACACACACTTGGAACAGACAAACTAACTGAAAACAGGTATAAGCTATTAGTGCAAATTCCAGGCAAAAAAACTGTTGAAATGATAAGTAACTGTTGGGGTTGTTTTTTGTGATCAGATGTGTATGTTGCAATATTTCCTCCAACACCGCACACTGCATCATCTCAATTCAATACATGTATATTACGCATATCATATCGTCAAATAACAAAACAATATGTGTGCAACTTAAAATATGACAGACTCACTCAAGGAACTTATAAGTCTTTTTACCATTTGGTTGCTATGATTCTTTCTTTATTTTCATTCTTCTGACACATGACCTATTTATTTCAGTATTATTAAACTGAACACATTTAAAGACTACAATCTCTGATTATCAGTATTAAATGCTATTTAGAAGGGGGAAAAAATCATCATTTAAAGACCTGGCTGGCTCCATATTTTTCATAGGCGTAGATTCCGATGCTAGCACAGTCAATTTCATTTCCATCTGAAAGTCAACCATCTCTCCAGCCCTTGGTTTTGACCCTTACTTGTACTGTTCAGCAGGCCACAGAGTTTTCACCATTGACTGGTTTCCACTGAGAGAGAAAGCAGGAAGTGAATAGTAATCAAATCACAAGATCTAGGACTAACAAAGACCCAGTCTGTCCTGTGTACCGAGTAGTTCAAGGCACATGAATTTCTCAATAAGTATCAAGAGGAAGGGAAGAAGGAAGTTGATCCTAACAATTCCAGTGGGAAGACATAAAAGAAATAAAAAATCACAATGCTTTTCTTTCCTGTGGACTCCAGCCTGGGCTTAGCTGGCCTCGTCTGAGAAATTTAGTTCTTTCATTTATTGCCAGGGACTGCCAAGAATGAAAAAAAAAAAAAAAAAGAGACAGATCACCAGTCTCTCTCATTGGCACTCACTGACATCATAGAATCGAGCCCGCAAAACAAACCTGGGGCGGGAGTATCGACGCTAAAGTTAAGGCCACCGGAATGACATGGGCCAAGCTGGAGAGAACCTGCCAAAATTACGAGAGCTGGAGAAGTGTTGCTGGGACCCTAAATTCCTCAAGGAATTAAGAAAAAGAAAAATAAGAATCTAGTGCAGTGAGAATCCATGCAGTCAGAAGAGCTACGGTAGTGAAGACCAAGACAAATGGAGAATTATCATATCTGTGTTATTGCAAACATCGGGCAGTATGTCAACTTGACAGATGGTATATTGAGGTCAAAAAATCAGTTTTGGGAAGGGCTTATCTACTCCAGAAGGTATTTTGTCATGTCCAGTCATTTTTCCACACAAACAAATGCCTTTATAATCCTAACAGTTTTGATGAGAATGTTCATCATACTTCATCATACTGGATGCTTATGTCAACATAATGGTAGCTTGAAGTGACTGGTCACACCTGCCAAATGATGAATGAGGCAGTTACTTTGGGTCAAGAATTCACCCAAGAGCTGGAAACAGTTCAAAAACTGGACATTTTGAAATTAGAGACAAAACTTGTTTCTTGTGACAACAAACTAAGTTGAACAAGCCAGTTTCTGAACTGCTAGGGGTATGAAAACTACATTTAGAGAGAGAAACAGCTTTTGTGGAGAGACATAGCTATAGCTGCTCTCCTACAACCTGACAATAGAGTAATTACTGCAAACATATGCATAACAAAATGTTTGAGATGTGAGAGAGATATTAATTCTACTGGAAATTTTAGACTAGCAAATAAAGGACTCAATGCAAAAAAAATAGTGATATCACATTTTGACAATTTGAAAAACTGAAGTTTGCCTGCTTTGTGAGATGTACTGTTGATTACTATGTCTGAAAACCTGTTGTCAGTTCTAGTTTATCCATTTTTCATATCACAAAAAAAAAAAAAACAACCCAGATATGATGATTTCACCCAAACATTTTGAAATACATGTATAACAATAGATGTGTTAATGTCTAATTTCTAAGAGTTCTGAAATAGACATCACAAGTTTTTCCACTGAATCATTCAAATTTAGTAGGAATTAAGAATGAGGGGCTCACATGACATATCTGCCTATCTAGACCTCTAACTGAAAATCAGGTCTCATAATACAATGCCCTTTTCTCAGACACATACACATCAAGATGTGGTCCATGGAATAAGCAGGCATAAGTGTACAAGATGGGATAAAGGAATGTATGGATATGGATACATACACACACACACACAAACTGGCCCCACATTAACCCAGTGGTTTTGATTTTGACATCTCTCTCTTACTTTACCTTTCTGTTCATCTTTCAACCTCCTGCGAGTGATTATCTCATCTCTCTCGTACTTTTACAAATGATGATGACTTTGTATTGCCAATCTCCTTGCCCCTCCCCCCCCCTCCCACCCCAGCCCCACCAATCTCATCTTTCTCCCACCAAAACCCTACCACATCCAGTATATATGATTAAGTACATGGCTTGTTTTTCTTGCTATCACAGGTGATGAAAAAAAATATATATATATGTGCAAAATAGAGCGGAAACTAAAAAAAAGAAAAGAGGCCATAAAATATTTACAAGATGACATTCCATCTATGGCAAAAAAACACCTTTTTGTTTCAAATCAATATTGTAAGTTCATGACACTCACAGGCTGAAAAAACACTTGCATCCCAGGACAGCTAAAATTTCTCTTCACCTCACTAAACTTGGTGTTTCTTTCACATTTTTCCTTCTTCCATCTCTCTGTCTCTATCAAACACACACACAGATACAGACAAGCACACACAAGTTGAATGTGAGATAAGAGAAAGAAGCAAATTTGCTAACTACTATGACAAACTTTCACACAAATCAATGTTTCACATTACAAATGCTAGCCAAATGCTGACTTCGAAATGCAGATGTGACTTTCACATATTAATACTTCAAAAATGTAACCAATCAATATGACATTTTGTTATTGACTGATTATGGAAAAAAATGTTTACTAGAATGAGTATTACATATGAAACACCCTTTGAATATCGATTCACATATTCCTTGAATATCGATTCGAGGGGACAACAAACATTGAAACAAACTGATTCAAATATGATTGATTGTTATATATTAGGTAATTACAGCACATTGCTAGCCGTATAAGTGAATGTTACATATTAATAGTAACAAATGACTGAACAACGATGGTCAGAACAACACTGACCACTGGCCTAGCTAGAAAGGGAAACCACATGCACTTAATGTCGAATTTACCAGAAACATCTGTTAATGGGTGGCACTAGTGCCATGAAGGTCATCAACCTGCCATTCTGAACAATGTGCCGAGTTCCTCGGATGGCTACTGACATGTGCCTAGAGTTGTATAAGGTTATGAAAACTTTGAGCTAACAATTTTGTTCCATTATGCTCACCGAGACATCACCTCTCACCAAAGAAAACAAAAAATCATATCTTCCGCTAATGCATGAAAGACATATTATATAGAAATATCTGACAGAAAGGCAAAAACAAGCCTAAACAAAAAAAAACAAAAACAGCAGTTCATGGTCAGCTGATCTGTTTCACAGACTAGAACACAGCAAGGATTTGTCATCTGGTAGAAGTCTGTGTCAGCATGTATGTTAGTCTGTGTGTGTGTGTGTGTGTGTGTGTGTGTGTGTGTTTGAGTGTGGGTGTGTCAGTGCGTGTGTGCTAGTGTGACTGAGCGATGTCGGAGAAGAACTGTAGCATGCTGTCCATGGTGAACTCCAGGGTGATGTTGCTGTGTGTGTATATTTCTGTGTGTGTGCCCATGTGTTTGCTAGTGTGACTGAGCGATGTCGGAGAAGAACTGTAGCATGTTGTCCATGGTGAACTCCAGGGTGATGTTGCTGTCGGGGTAACACTTCTTCATCAGACTGTCGTAATACTTGTACTGGTTGATGAACAAATCCTGCATCTCGTGCCAGACCACCTGGGGAACAAGGATCAGAGGTCAGAGGTTAGTAGGTCAGTCTGTGGCTCAACAACAGATCACCTTCTGGTGAGGAGGCTGATAAAGTAAAATGTGTGATGTGATTACAGATGAGGAATTTTGAGATCAGTCGCAAGAGAGAGGAAACATTGCCCACATATGGTTTTGTTTATGTAGTGTGACAAGGCTGAATGTTCATTGTTCATCAAAATGTGTCTGTCAGGTGCAGAGCATGTACACAAATCAACATACAAGTGAAAATCCCTCAGTCATGTGACTGATCGTGAAATACCTCATTGTGATAGTAACCATGTCAATGGTTTAAAAGTTACCATATAAGTTACTGAGATGGTGTTGGTTGGTCCATAGGACTTGGGATCAAAATTTCCCAGTTCGAATCCTGAGATAATGTCTTACTATCTGATGCTATTCTACTTGACCAGCTTAAATTGGATACAAACTATAATCGAACAATGTTACTGCTAGTAGTGAGCCTAACAGGCAGCCACCTTGCATGTTTCCCAGGAGGTTAAGAATGTCTATGAGTGTCTTTTTATGGTGTGAGGGTAATAATAGACTGTAATATGCTTAGAGCCTGTACTGAATGGGTATAAGCGCTATATAAACCCTCTTTATCTATTCCTTTTGTTGTACATGTAAATACAAAATGAAATAGTTTCACAGATGCAGTATTATATATGAATGGATACAGTCATGGTGCACATTATATCACAGGGTAAAAAAATTCACACAGTAATATAATGGGAAATCACATTAGTCACATCACAGGGATTAGTGATGGGCAAGTAGTTATTTAAAGCAACAACAATGATAAAAAAAAAACCCGGGACATTCTGTCAGTGTCTTCAGAACTGGCAATGACTGCGATAGAAATACTATCTAGTAGTACTATCTATACTATAAATCTGCAACAAATTTAGTAAAAGGTCCATGCATTTGAAAACTACTGAATGTATCCATGTGAAGTTTGGCACACAACAGAGTTGCATGAAGATCCATGTTTCTACTTACATAAAGCTCAAAAAAGCTCACTATGTCTGACAATATTCTAAAAAGGCAATAGACTGAGTATTAAACTTATGACAGCTTTTGATCTGAGTTGTATGTTCGATAGAATGATGTGTTTAAAACATCAAACACATTTTCTCTGAGAAACATTCAGCTTAATCATCCAAAATATGAACATCAAGGCGCGCACGCTTGCCATACACTTTAGGTCACAGGGCAGAATCGGTATGACCTATGTATAAACATTTTCCAGGAAGGCCACGGGTTGTGTTCTTTATGATACTGCAATATCAGATCCTTGCTAGTGACTCCATTTAAGAGCTGTCCTCATGAATAACACTGGCATTTGTGATCACCGAGATCTTAAATTAAAAAGAATGGACTTTTCTGGAGTTTCCCTGACCCCTACACAGCAAGGCAGGAAGCTGGAAGTTTGAGTTTTTGACCTACTGACCTGGATCAGGTTCTCCTCCTCACACAGCTGTTTCTCCACTTTCTTGTTCAAATGTTCCAGAGTTTTCTTCACCTGACAGGGAGATGAGGTCATATATCATCATAGTTTGCTCATCATTTAATTTCTGCAAAATATTTCAGTTTAATATGTGCTAAAGTAGTGTAGGCAGAAGAAAGAGGGGTAAACTTAAAAGAACTATCATGAGAGAGGCCAAAGAAGCAGGAATAGAGAACATGAGAAATTGGTTCAGACAGCACAGCGAAGATTTGACGGTCTTCTGTGACATATAGTGGTGCCGGTTAAGATTAAGAAAGTAGTCTGCAATCTATCAAATATAAAAACTGAGAGCACACTGAAATTAAGAGAACTTAAAAAATCTTAATATATCTAATGCTTCATTACATGTTGTTTCAACGATCTGTTCACTGTAAGGTAGAAGATGTGATGGAGGTGCCAATAGACAGCTTACCTCCTTGCCCGGATACTCCTTGATGAGTTTCCTCAACTCCTGTTTGCTAAAAGCCAACTGATAGCCAACCTCCTCGGGTTTGACTCCGGCCGAAATGCGAGCCTCCACACCTTCAAAGAATATCTGGGGTAACAAAACAAAAACAGTATTAACATCTATGAACAAACATTGGACATTTCCATAATTTAAGAAATTTACACAAAAATGTGCATTTGTATGAGAAAACAATCTCTCTATAACCTGATATGTCTCCCAGCCAGACAAAATGAGATGTAGGCTACCTCAAATTTTCACCATATAGAGTTTTTGGTTTCATGTGAAAGCTTATTTCATACCCTTTCTGATGGTGAAAAAGTTTTGAATAGCTTTATTCTAGTCAGAGATATTGCAGTTTAAAGAGAGGGACTCCCAGCAATGACCGGAATTCCAAGAAAATCGAGTTTAAATGAATGGTCGAACGCATAAATACTTCATACTTACAAAAACCTGATCTTTATGAAGAAATATTTGTGAATCGAGGGTAAGACCGATACTGTGTTGTTCAGAAATGAATGCACTTTCGATTTCTGTTAAAAAAAAAAAATTTCAATATCTGAACCCCTCCCCCCTCCTCATCACATTCAAAGCCTGATTTCTGGGTTCTAGCCCAGCGACTTACGTCTCATTTCGACTGGATATGAGACATATCATTTCAGATTTAAGTACTCAGTAGATTATCCAGGATATTTAGCTTTCTTCTTCTTTTCCCTTTCATAGATGTAAAATGACTAGTCAGTGATACTAGTGGAGTCATATGTCTTGAGCCCAGAGCAAATGAGTCAGAGGTCACTCAGGAAGATCACGAGTTACGCCCGTTTTTAACTGTTTTCCGACTCAATTATTCTTCTTTTCAGGTTAGAAAAGGTTGAATTTTTATTTTGTGGAAAACAAATAAAAAATTTTGCTATCTCAGTCGAAAAATAGTTAAAAATGGGCACAACTGGGAATCTCCCTGATTGACTTCTGACTCTATTGCCTTGGGTGCGAGACACATATATCTATGATAGAATGCATTGCTTTTTGTGTTCAATATTTGGCCTTTTGGCCTCCGAAGGACTGTATTTGCAAGGAGAGAACTATGCTGATTTTAAAAAATGTTCTCGTCGTTCTTTTTCCCTTTTTTTTTTTTTTTAACTAAGAAGAGAGATAAAGCTTTGCTAAACTCTGTGGAATAGTTTACTTTTTTTTTTTTAACCCATGTTTTGAGCGCAACATCTGGATCAGGCAAAATTTTGCTATCACTCCACCATTTTGCCCATTATTTGCTACTGGAGATCAGACTAGTAGAGTCCTCAGGGAAGACTTTCTCCCAGACTTACATGTAACTTGTCCAGTGGCCTGCCCAGCAGGTTGACAGTGTAAGCTTGCAGGTTCTCAGTGTACCTCTGCTTGGCTTCCTTCCTCTCGTTCTCCAGGCAAGGATTCTTCAGGTGGGACAGGATGGCTGTATAACACAGGGAGGGAAACATAACAGCCATGGTACTGAGTGTGACAAAGGGTTATTGTTTATAAAAGATGCCATTCTAAGATTTCTAACAAGGAACCTGTATAATATGGGAGGTGGGGGGAGGGGGGGAGAGGAATAACAGCCAAGACACTGAAGACAACATCAGAGCATCATTTATAAGAGATGCCATTCTAAGATATCTAAGAAAGAAGGAGTCACAACAAATGTCAATCTGAATCACATATTCACAAAACAATGGCATTTTCATGAAATGGTCGATAGTGAAAATCCACTAAAATAGTGAAGAATGGCATCTCTGTATATCCAAGTCATAAAATTGTCTGAGTTGATTATTGTAATGAAAACTCACTTAAAAGTGGTATATGAGACAGATTGTGTTAGCAAACAGTCATCTCATTCATTTGGTATAAGGGTTACTTCAATGTAGACACGCCTATAAGTGACTACGGTAATGTGTGACAAATCAATAATCTCATGGCAGTGAGTTAGCTCTCTGACTACAAGGACTGCAATTGTTGCCACTAGAAGTCCATAAAATGGCTTCTAATTCTGCTGCTGGTAAAACAATCATCTCTTTCACTTGTCACTTTAATCACTAAGACTGTTTATAGCGATTAGTTTCTTTGAGAGATATTTGATAGTTCGTCTCTCTATAACTGTACTTGTCTGACTGTGAGTGATAATAGGAGTGTGCTAAAACAGTCAACTCTTTCACTTGATACTGTAAGGACTAACTGTATGATTTTGGAGCATTCAACTGCCAGAAGTTTGAATATTTGTTTCAAACACAAAAATCTCCTAATCATCTTTGTTCTAGAAACTAACCAAAAAAATGTGTAAAAAATGTTGCGTTCTTAGTAAATGACAAATGTCGGAGTGTTCACATTTCAAATTACACATTTCATATTTCAGGCAATCATCAAGGTCAAGACCATCACATCGAAATCCTATTAGCATAAGAATATTCCTATTTATTATTTCAGCTAACTTTAGATCTCTTTCTTATCCCTTTGCATATCTTGTGGAAGGTAAGCTATTATATTATAACAATTAAAGATAAAATAATAAAGGCTATGAGCCCAGTTTTTACTTTTTGGCCACCATCTTCACATTGCTCTTCTATACATGTGTGTATGGATGGATTTTTGCAAACTCAAGTGGGTACTAACAAACTTTGCCGCGGTCCCACATGGTTAGCAAAAGAAGCTGAGACAGTCTATTTTTATAAGGCTGAAAAGCTAAAGAAATAAAGTAAACTGAAATTCAATCAGAAGAATTGCTATTGACATATAACTTTGAAACCTCATACTTACAATACATCCTGTGGAAATTTTCTGAAAAAAAAAAGAAAAACAAACAAAAACAAAAATTAGAAAAAATATTGAGACTAAAAATAGTGGGAAAAAAACATAGAAATTATTCCTAATATGTTTCAGTTTGGTTACATTTCCTTTTAAAGAGGTTGTTTCCTCATATCATAATTGAAAGACGTCCAATTTGGCAAAGTCTGTCCTTATCATGGTCATATTACATGACAGCCACTGAAGGCTATGCTGTAATTTCCTCTGGTCAATTCAAATCCACAGGCTTGAAACAGTTTTTCTGACACCTGACTTCCATCAATAGTCGGTCAATGAAAATAAAAGGAAACAAAAGAAAGAAAACACCAAAGAAAGAAAGAGAGCATGAAAGAAAGAAAGAGGGAAAGAACATGGAAGGAAAACAAAAAGGAGCAAAAAAAGAAAGAAAAAAGAATGAAAGAAAGAAAGGGAAAAGAATGAAAGAAAGAAAGGGAAAAGAATGAAAACGAAAGAAAGAAGGAAGGATGAGTAAAAAAGAAAGAATAGAAAGAAAAAAAGAAAGAAAGAAAGAAAAAAGGAAAGAAAATGAAACAAAGAAAAGAGAGGAAGAAAGAAACTAAATAGCAAATATCCTCAAAAGACAATTGGGCACTTCACATAGGGGCTCCTATTTCTGAGACTGACAGAGTTTCCTCCAGACAATCACTGTTCTAAACTTCCATATATGACCTATTGCCAGATAAGGACTATTGAAATCTATCATGAAAATTTTCACCGGGTGGTGTCACATTCAACA
>JBCAUA010084255.1:0-10676 GCA_038406235.1 Peronia verruculata | reverse complement strand
ATACTGTGTAGTTTTAAATCATATCCTACAAAATAATCCAAACGAACACATGAACAAAACTTATATGACTGAACACAAGGAAAACATGAGATTCTCAAGATGGCCACAAAACGATGTAAGTTGCAGTGGATACTGCAAACTAATTGGATAAAAAGAAGCGATGTCACAGTGGGGAAGGACTAGTTATGCGGGAAATTCATACGAGCGCACCTTAGAGGGGAATTCCCCTGAGCTGTCACTTTGGGCGCTGATTTATGACTCCGGCAGCAGGTAACTAAAGGAACGCTCTGAGGCTGGTTTGAACAGCCGTGATATAAAATCAGATTTTAGCTGTCCATAGGATGACAAAATTAGATTTGTTTCACCAAGGGAGAGTAGGCCTACTCTCATTTTGCATTCCATTGGCACCAATAGCTCTGTGAAAATGTGATATTTGACTCATTTCACGTGACTGTATGACAAATAATGATTTTTCATAGGCCACATAAATGAAAGATAATAGCACCTTACCCAGCAAGAAGAAAGCAAAGTGAACATTTATTGAATATTGTGACAGTGAGAAAGAAGGAAGATGATTCTTACTGCAGACAATATGCTTTTGAAATAGCGGTTATCAGCTAATATTAAGTAGACCCATGTGCTCTTTCACATAACTCAGAAACAGAAATAGAAGCAAGTATATGTATGTTCACAATTATATATTTACACATGATCTATCTTGTCATAAGTTTCTTTTTTGTCATTACTAGAGTAGAAAACAGCAGAACTATCAGTGTTTTGTGTTCCATTGAAACTATCCTATCATTGTCTACTTTTTTTGTAAGAGGAGGAACTGAATAACCCAGTATCATTCAAACTAAACTAAAAAGTTTATTTTGTCCATATCTAGTTTAGGGAGTCACTTTTCTAGTCATTTAAAATATCCTGTACTTGGGCCATAAAAATTGTCAATTTAAGTTATATTTGAAATCATTTGGACAATTTTAAAGTGAAAACAAGAAAAAAAGGACAACTCAGTTCTGTGAGCAATAGCAATTTACACTGTCTCCAACAGGTGTATCTTGGTCATTCATAATATCTTCTCACTGGGGCAAAATTAGTCACGGTGCCAAACATTTCATACATGTCAGCGATCACTTTAATTGCTTAATATTTCTGGGAAGGTCTACAGATATTTCTCTGTATTTTTTATGGATAAATAAATTATTTGATTTTTTTATGGATAAATAAATTATTTGATTTTGTATTCCACTCAAGTCTTAGCTCAGTTGTAAAGTCATTTAGTGAATGTTGCATGTAATTTTGTGTTTTAGAGTTGAATCAGTAAGAAAGTATCAAAGGGGATATTACTTCAGCTCAGTTAGTTATCATTTCTAGCACTGATAATTATATTTCTGCTACCATAGCTCCCTTTGATCCAAGGAGTGCCATGCAGACCTGTGATGCTTATGCTGATTATGAAGTTCTGTGTCAAAATGGTGGAAATTGTACATTCAACACCTTGGAAGGGGAGCTGTGCTCCTGTCCCCCTGGATTTCACGGCCTTTTCTGTGAGAAGAGTGGCGAGCCTGAGGGTGAGCAAATTATTTGTTGTCTGTGATGGTGAATTAAAAAATTTGGAGTAAGGCCTGCCATATGCCACTTTTTTTCTCTGGCCTATGATGAAGTCTAACACCAAATCATCACATTGTATCTGTCATCTTTTGAGAAGATAACAAAAATGTCATTGTTATATGTTTTTCTCTAATAGTTGAAATGAAAAGAGATCAGTAACATAAATTTATCTGTGTGTGTGTTGAGAGAAACAGGGAGATTCAGAGAAAAGCCAGAAAATATTCTTGGTGTTTCTTGCAGAGAGCAATGACAATTACAGTGACAAACATTCAGATCAGATCACATTGTCAGACAGCAAGATCACACTGTCAAGTGACATGGTCACACAACAAACAGTAAACACAGAGAATCTGCCAGTAAGATAATATCATTCAGTTGGATCACAATATCAATTATTATGATCACAAAGTCAAACCATCTGATAACAACCAATAAAATCATGGCATCATAGCTGTAGTATCACACAATGTAGCAGCAAGGTCACAGTATCAAAGGGTAAGATCCCAGAGTCAAGCACTAAAATCACATGGACATTATTTGAATAATGAATACATCTGTGAATGATTTTTCCTCGGTAACTCTAGATGAAAAATATTCAGCAGGTGATGTCAGATTTCATGTTATTAGGTTGCAATTTTTGCATCACTTTGTCACTGAAGTATTGGAGTGCTGGTTAGTGGATGTGGTTAGAATGATAGTTCAGACAAAGTCAATGTTAAAATATGTCTATTGTGATTTTTTTCTTATGGGAGTAAGAACATGATAGAATTTCAAGATGCATAGTTATTCCTTTCTAATTTCCTTGAGCTCACATGTATATCTCCTTGTGTTTAAACTTGATTAACCCTAGAAATGTCCAGGAGCTAATATGCTCTAAAACTTATTATAGTTATAAATTTATGCATGAATTACTGTCCAAATAGCAGACTTTTTAATAGCAAAGCGCTCATCCCATATGGCCATCTAGATCTGAACAGTCTTTGTTGAACATGAATATCATTATAAAAACATTGAAATTTCAGCAGTCACATCTGATCATGACAAATGTAACCTGTTACCAAGATTATTTGTGCACAGATCTACTAAGATTGTTTGATATATTCTCAAAAGAGGTAAATAGAGTTAGTTCAAATACTCATGTGTTTGTTCGTTGATATTTTTCAGATGAACCCAGGTCCATGTGTGAACTAATGGCTGCTATGTGGGAGATTTCGCATGAGATTATGACAAACAGAGCCCTGGCATGGATCAACAATGATGAAATGCCGAAGCAGATATATATGAATCTCACCAGAGAATATCTGCAAACTATGACAGGAAAGTAAGTTGAAACCTAAGAAACAAACAAAAAACAATTATATTTATCACAAAATGCAAAAGAATACTTATAAATTTATTACACTTAAATGAAAAATGTTTGCATTGGTATACGCACGGACAATATACAGCACTAACTGGTTAAGACATATGTCATGTCATTCTGACATTGTGCTGAGTAATATACATAGCTTTGGACCTGAATGTTTATTGATTTCATTTGTTTCATAAAGGCTAGCACTAAAACTCTCACCCATACAATCTATTTCAGTTGGCTTCCTAAGCCAGAGTGTACTGAAGAAGGAGAATTCAAGGCTGGTTTCTGTAAATATGATATTACATCTGGTGTCAAAGGTGACTGCTATTGTTGGGGATTTCTTGGACCATCAGATATTAAAGTTGAAGATATTGAGGATGGCACTGCCTGCTTTGGTAAGTCAAGATACTGCCAACTGGTTTATTGTTTATGAATCTGAAACCATTCTGACTGGAGATGGATGATTTTTTTTTTTTTTTTATACACAAAGCAGGGAGGTTTCCACCAAATTATTATTTTTATCTTCCTTTTAAAAGACTTTTTGTAGTTGTTCTTGTTTTTTCTTTTATGTACATGACAGACATTTAGGACACACAGTAGCTAATGTGAAGAAAATTGGAGATTGAATCTGCCCCCACCTTTGCTCGAAAGCAAAGCTAATTTTAGACAGATGAGAACTGTTGGTATAATTAATGTATTATTAAGATATTTATCCAGACTTCTCTTTTTTGCTGAGTTGTGTACACATTTTTATAGACATTCTATATAATATCTGAATGAAATCCCAGGAAATGGCCTCTTGAAGTATGTACCACACTAAAAAGTACCCAAAGGTGAAGAAGGCGAAGTGATAAAAGTCTTTGGTTACAGTATATGGCATGAGGTTGTTCAGATCTTGCTGTAAGAGATAACACTGAATACCCATGTACTGTCTCTGAAGTTTTAATAAATTTATGGTTTTATTGTCCAAATATTGGTTTAAAGGATAAGACTTATGACACGTGTAAGAAGACAGTATGATCCATAATATATTACATTTCCAGGTGAAATGAGTTAGGATGTCAAAGACTGCTTGACTGCCTGATTGAGCAAATAGGAGTTTGGCGCAACCATGGGGTCACAGGGGTTAACTTTGAACAGTGATATCTCAGCACAAATGATTCAGGTTAAACATTCTTACCACAGTCAAGTTCACTCATTAGTCCTTCTTCTGGCACCAGTAATCCTATACATACAAAATTTGACATCCTTTTATATTTGATCTTTTAGCCTGACATTTTGTCTCCAGTGTGTGACATGGAGCAACATCAGGGAGGGAGAACTAATAGCCATGATGTAGCTGTTCACTGGTTTTCAGACAATGAAGTCTCATGTGAAGCTTTGTCAAAAAAATTTTAAACACAAAGTGTCAATCACAGATATTGACGGAGCATTGGAAACTTATCACCATGTCAAGAATAGCCATGCCATTGACTACCACAAATATCCAAATTTGCATCCATTTTATTTCTGACTTGTGCAACATAACTATGTACCTGCGGATAAAGCCAAGATCATTCCTATGCTAAGAGCATTGTATTGATGGTTTGACAAACCCTAAGGGTCAAGAATTTCTATAACCTCAGTCATTTTTGTTTTGGTTAACCTAGTTATATACAAGGACAGCTTCATTAAGTTTCACCTTGTGCTGGTGATGTTTTTCAGAAAAGACCCGCGTGCTGTGCCCACAGCTGCTGGACACGTGTCCTTCCTTGGAATGTGAGCACGGTCACATGCTGAACCATTATCATTGCCCCGTATGTGCCTGCAGGAATCCATGCGATGTGAGTCACCCAGATTCTTTGCTCGACTAAGTTTCTCTTAAGAAATGAATTGTTTTTTGTTATGTTGGTCAAGTTATTTTCCCCTGCCTTTTTCAAGAAGGTTTGAACAAATACTGTTGTAAAACAAAGTGAAACAAAAATGTAAAAAAAACATCTTTTGTCCCCTTTATTTAAAAAATTCTGCAGAAAATTCTGGGGGACATAAAAGAAGAGAAAATTCACAAGAATTAATTTTGCACAGTTTTCTGGTGCTCATGTTTCAGAAGTACAGAACAGTTGTTTTTTTTTCATATTTGTTCAGGTTTCCTCCCATTAGGTGGAGTTTTCCCTTAGTGCAGCAGCTATCAGTTATCATCACAGTGAGTTTATTTAGCCTAACTGTTTAACCTGTCTTATCTTTCTCCAGCAAATGGAGTGTGGTCCTGGAGAGCGCTGTGTCCTTGAGAAGACTTCATGTGGCTATGGCATGAGTGGAGGAATGGCTCATGAGGGAAACAGTGAGGGTCACAATTTCTACACAGATATGCACAAAGGATGTACTAAACCTGTTTGCAGACAAGGTAATAAAACTGAGATCATTTTAGTGAGGATTAGCTAATGTATTAGAGTATTAGTTAAATATCTTCAGAATGTACAAGCAAATTAAGGTTAGTGTAGCATCTTAATTAATTATTAGAGATTATTAATTGAATATTTTCATTATGTATAAATAAACAAAGTACGATTCATTTAAAAAAGTCTTAATTAACAACAAGAGAATGCATTGATTAAAACTTGCATTAGGCCTACTGATTATTTAATCTCATAGTATTCAATTGTCATAACAGTCTATCAGACTCCCTCATTTCTTTGTTTACCATACTCTGTCCTTCCAAGCTTTCCTCCATTTACTTTCTTGAAATGATTATTTGCTTTCCAGTTCTTCGTGTTTTAAATGACCTTTTTTTTTTTTTCATGAGGAATAGTTTGTCAACCTTCACTTAAAAATTACAACCAGAAATCTTTTTACCACCAGACCATTTCAAATTAATCTGTTGTCCCTACAGAACAGATTAGTTTCAATCTACATTTCCACAGTACATCTTACACAGATCTCATATGTTTGGAAAGGAGATTTGGTTCCCGTTTTCTTTCCAACTTTCATTCTTACTGATCTGCTGTTTCTAAGACCTTGCTTGTCTTCCTTTGCAGTCACAAACCTATGTCTTATCAAAACATATCAACCAGATTTTTGGTTCATAATGAATAGCTTTATTTTCATGCTTTGCTCTATATTTAACTGAAAATTTTAGGCTCTATTAACTCTTTTTATACTAAGTAATTTTCCCCTCCTGGGTGCTTTTCCTTAGGCAAGTAGTTTCTATGAGGTATTTTGTTCTGACCTTATGAAAAAAAGAACAGCAAAAAATTCACCTATTCATGGGCACAAAGAAAATGGGATCCTTAGGGGAGCCCAGTTTATGGAATGAAATGAGTTAAAACATATCATTATTCATCATGTCCCCACCATTATTTTCTCTTTCCCATCTTAAGTGCATAAGACAGGATTCTGTCCAGGACAAGAAGCAGCTGTGAGGGGTTCTGTCATAGGTGGGGTGGTCCAGTCACATCGTGCTGCAGATCCGACCCATTGTGATGCAGAGTGCATTGATGATGCTGACTGTGAAGGAATGATGAAATGTTGTGGTTTCTGTGACCGCAAATGTGTTAATGCTGATGGTAAGTGAATGAATACCATAATTTTGATGTCCATCAAACTGCTGAAAGTGAATCCAAACAAGACTTTCATAATCAAATCTAAACCTTTTGCTCTATACATCCAAGTTTCATGATCAGTTTGTATGTCAGAATTTCTGCAAACTTCCACCAGCGTTTCCTATTAGACTTGTTTTTTAACTTGCTATAGCTATCAAGCATGACATTTTGGGCCATAATGATTATGAATAATATGAACTGCTTCAGGCCAAATTTCAAGTTACTTCATATTATTATCTATAATTACCACTATGTATGGTTTCTTCAGGTCTGAAAATGTTTGATGGATGGTATCAACAGAGACTGCTCTCCCAGCGATATGATTCATTATAAATCTCATGTGCTACCTATGTACTGAACTACATGTACATCTTTTCAAGTTCCATGTAAATGAAATAAGCTCATTAATATGACATACAGAAGGGATTTGCACTGACAGGATTATGACATAGCTATACAACGAAGCAGACTGAAATATTGTATTATAAACAGCTTAACAGGGCATGTTGAAAAAATAATTTTTGGCATGGAGTTCAAAGTGGACCAATGACATTGAAGTGGATTTGATTTTGAAAAAAAAAAAAGACATACCAAAATATGAAGCAAACACAGATAAAGCACATTGTCCTTGCCTGTCATTTTTGTGGGCTATTTCAGTTGCTGTTCTAATTTAATTTCAGTAACTCAATCCTGCCAAGATCAGCTGGAGAAAACCAGTGAACTCCTGGAGAATATCAGGCAAGCTAAAGAGAAGATGAAGGACGGCTCAGACATGACACTGACACTGGCAGATTACAGACTTCTTGAGAGATTGTCAGGCATTAAGTCAGTCTGGTTGCCTGAGTGTGATCAGGATGAACATTTCTTTAAACCTAAGCAGGTAGGTCTTTGTGACAACCAGCAAGTGGAGAAACATTTTTTGGTTGTTGGTTTTTGTTTTTTATTTAATGATTTGTTTATTGTTATCATTGCTCTCTAAACGTTATTTTTCATTTAGTGTAGTTGAATTCCTTCTATTTGACTCTTGACAACTTACTAAAAATGTTACAACTCTTTTAAACCTTGATTCTATTTTGTTATGTGTTCGAAAACAATTTTACTTTTTGCTATAATTGTGCTCCCAGATTTTATCAAATTGTTTTAAGTGCAATGCAGCTCTTTCTCAGTGTTTGACCAGGCTTGTCATTTCTCATTGTTAAATACAAGTAGTGTTGAACAGGCAGGTGTAAAAATGAAAATAAATCTCCTTTTGTCTTTCCTTCCTATGAGAACAATAGATCACAGAAAATCTTCATAGAAATATTGCATAGGAAATAAAACATTTTCCTTACACCATGACATTTTTAAACTAAACTTTCATAATATGCATTCTCTCTTGATAGACAAAGAGTGCACACATTATTTTTTTATTGTGATTCTTTAACACCCTTTGTGTCTGGAAAAGGGAAGAAATAAGGCTGGTCAAATACAACAGGATATGAAGACTAAAAGAAAGACAATGCAGAATGGAACCTTACATACATTTAAACCCAGCATCTGTCATTGCTGCTCTATGTCTGGAATAGGACAAAAGTGCTTGTGATCTGCTCAGGAATATTGTCCTTCAATCTCTTATCTTTCCTCACTGCCTCTAGGCTTCTATGAATATTGGTCTAAAAGAGACATAATGCAATGATTACAGATCCATAACCATAAGCTTTCTGTTTTGTAAAAGAAAGGAATAGATTTTCTTCATAGTGTCTCAAGGTGCATTTAGAAATAAATTGTCTATGACTTAGTCACCAAATCTGTCACAGGATTTTATCACATCTGTAGCGAAGATATTTGATCACTCTTAGAAACTGGTCATGGCTATAATGAGGAAAAATCTTTTTTTTTCCATATGAAGTCCACAAAACCCAAATACACCAATCTCAAATTCACAGGAATGTCTAACACTGTTATCAGCCCTGTTTAATTTCCTATGGTTTCTTCATATTGTTAACATGCGTTTCTCAAACTCTCAACGTGCATTTTTTGAACAATTTCATCTTCTCGACTGGCAGAAAGTCTGATTAGACCCATTTTTTGTCTGGCCTTGCTCACCTCAGGTGTTGATGATAATCTAAAGGCATATGAGATGTGATTCCATGAAATCAGGTGCTTGTGAAACTGAAGCAACCAGAGAAATCACGTGTTTTTCAACAATGAACAAATTTTTAAGGCAGCTTTTGTTCTTTTTCACAGAACCCTTCTATATCAATGTAAAAATGCATTTCAGAGTTAAATTTACTGAAACAGATTGAATAAAAGCCTGAAATTGTAATTTAACAGCATGAGCTAGCAAAGATTAATAAAGATTTATAAAAGTGATCGGCCATTTTCTCACTAAATTCAGCCCCATTGCCTTTAATTGCCAATAGCTTGACTTCTGCTTATGGTGGAACAAACATTTTTTGCACACACAGAATGAGAAATTAATACGCTTAGCACTGGTACCAATAACTCTATATGCTCAAAATTTGATGAGAGCCTGATTTCATCATGTGGCATCTCATATGTTGGTGGTAGGGGTAGGCAATGTATAGTCTAAATTTGGGCCTCACTGGGAGTAAAGCTCCAGGAGCTCTTCCAGGAGGTTGAAGGACATATATAGAACATAACCGGGAGGGGATGAAGTGACAACAGAGCAGGTGGTGGACACATGCTGTCCTTATTGCAAGGAATAACCAAGGCCTGCATGACACGATGCTCACACAGCAAACTGGTGGGTTAGTAACGTAACTCACTGTCTGAAAGACAGTGGATAGTGTTATGTAGATGAACTCAGGAGCGCTACTTCCTAGAACACTGTGAACACTGGTATTGTCAGGGTTATGTCCCATTCTCTATCCTTCTAGTCCTTTGTATTTTTCAATTCCGGAGAAATTTGATTTTTCCGTGCTGAGATGTATATTCATATGTGTCTGTCATCTGAAAATTTCTCAGACATTCTTTTTTGACATAGTGCTCAAAAAATGTTTTCATTTTACTTTAAGTGTGAGTATGCTGTTGATGACGCTGGTATGGAATCGGCCAAACCTTTGAACTGCTTCTGTGTGGATCTTTTGGGTGGCAAAGTTCCTGGGGCCAACCCAGATGCTCAAGATGCCAATGCATGCATGACTAAACCTTACACCTGTCCATTCTTGGAGCCTAGCTCCATGGAGGAAGGCGAGGAGATGCTGATGTGCCAAGAGGATCTGGAGTGTTTTGGAGGAGACAAATGTTGCAGCATGGGCGAGGACAGTGTGTGTGCTGCTCCGGTCAATCAGGAGAAACTGCACACTGTCATTGACATGTTGATGGACAATCTATGCTTGAAGCATGGCGATTACTGTCAAGGTACCTTAGTTTTTGGTTTAGTGCTTTGTTTAAAATATTTCTTGTGCCTAGGGTAAATGACACAGAAGTCGCGCCAGGTGAGTTCAAGTCACAGCCGTTTTTGACCTTGTTTTACTATTTTCTGACCTTTTTACCAAAATATCTCTTCTTCCTCATTAAAGAGGGTTATATTGTCATTTTGTGAAAAAAAAAAAAAAAAAATTTTGTATCTTAGTTCAAAAGTAGTTTAAAAAGACCTAAAATGGCCATATATCTTCAACGCCTGCTGCAACTTCCACTCATTTGCCCTAGTTGCAAGACAAATTATATTTCACTGTTCTGTTATTTTCTGATGCCTGGAAAGTGGCTCTGTTCAAGTCATATTTACAAGTCTGAGCTATAGAGAGCTATTAACATCAAGTAGAGCATTACTATGAAGTGAAATTCCTGTGGTCCTAACCAAGAAAATAAAGATCACAAGAAAACCATTCTTCCTCTCAACAGGGAAAGATGGAATAAGGTAACATTTGCAAGTATAAATTTTTTATCTTTATTTGATATTCAGGTAGTACAATATAAAATGAAAAAATATACATTAAACAAAAGCCATGTAGAGAACAATTGCAAATGCTGGAGGTGCTGACCATTAACAATATCCCCTCACCAAGCAATCGATCGATAGAGAGTCTAAAAAGGTATATTTTACAATTGATTAAAGAAAGAAAAAAAAATGTTATACAGTTCATTAGAATGTGGCATGCAAGCATGATCGGAAATAATAATTCATG
>JBCAUA010084244.1:0-10677 GCA_038406235.1 Peronia verruculata | reverse complement strand
ATACTTCGCACGATATTATTGCCACTACAACATGCAACTATAATTTATTATATATATTATCAGTTTTGGAACCCAGAATTCAGTTGGAATTAACAATTATTCAATTTTTTGTTCCTCCTGAAAAGTTTTCCAAAACCTTGATAAGTGAAACTGGCTCTTATACGACGATTTATAGAGATAAGAGTGACAAAAACACAACAAAACCTCTGCTGCTGTCTCATATATTTACCCCCCCCCCCTTTTTATTATTATTTTTTTTTCGTTTTCTTTTTTAATGTCCATGTGTTTCAGGTGAAATTGATAATGCTTCCCCTCGGTTTTTCTGACCTCGGGTATGTGCCAACATAAATATAGAATTTCATTGAATGTTTTTCAAGCAACGCATCAAGGAAGTGGCGGATTGAGGAGGAAGGGGATTCTGGAAAGGAGTTGTGTCGCCTATACAGTTTTCCCACTGGATGTCACAAGTGTCAGAGCTAATTCTCCTCACTGGGGATTGCTGGGGAAATGTGTCCACTGCCAGGCTGATGGAACAGAGATCTGCATGGCCTTTATTCATCATAATACTTCATCGTGACATGGATAAAAAATAAAAAAAGAAGCAGAATACTCCATCACACTACGTCATCATGTGATGAAAAAAAATGGATGGCATTGAATGCTATTATTATACTCTTATTCTCCCTGCCGGAAACTAATTCGGCTGATTTCTGAATCATAATGAATGAACATGCACTTTGAAAAAGTTCTACGAAAAAAAAAACTATTGCGTCCCGCACTGGTTGCTGTGGTGATTGTTTGTATACTGCCCGCATGCCATTTCCATTGGGGCCTACAAATAATGAGCGATTCAACAGCAGCCCGATAAATATGTACTGCACCTTCATTAAACAAACAGCAATCGGAATGAATGCCTGAGCACATTCGTGCTCATCAGAGGATTTCAGATTCTCCTCATAAAAGCGACCATGATGATCTCTCTCCCATATCTTATCTCTAAATTCCAGGGAGGGTGTGGGAGTAACTGAAGGAAAAAGTAATTTTATATTCTACCCGCGTTGAAATTACATTCCACTGATGCCCTAGTATCGCCTGTTTCTAACAAGAGATGGCTCTCATTGAATCGAGTCATCAACAATCACTGATATGGTCAATCAGCTACGTGGCAGGATTGACACAAAAACCTCCAAAAACTATATAGATATCCTTAATAATAAAGCAGAAACAAACCATTGTGGATTGTAAAGGAATGCGATGGAAAGTATTAACGCCCACACATGACATGATGCAGGAGATTCGTATATTATGGATGATGCAAATTGTCATAATGATAACACTTGTAAAGTCCTATATCGCTGGTAGAAAATCACTCTGATGACGTATATTAAATGATTTTCTGTTTTGTTTTTCTTAAACCACTGAACTTACTTGGGCGCTTAAATTATGACCCTGGGGCTGTTGTGTCTTGCATTTATTGGAAGCTCGTAACTAAACTAAGTATGAGCATGTTACTACTGGTAACTTTACTCATCTTTTTCACACTTGTCTTACTCCCCCCCCCACCTCCCCCGCCCTTCTGATGGCTGTCTTTCCACAGGGTCAACCCCCCTCCTTTTACCCCCCCCCTCACACACGCTCCACTCCTTAAGTCTGCTTCCACTTCACCAATGTTCTCTTCCCTCAGTTTCTGTCATTTGTATTCATGTATGTGTGTTCGTGGTTTTTTTTTTTTTCTTTCAATCTTTTCCTTTCGCCAAGAGGTTCACTCAGTGTGCCTAGCAGAGGTTCGTGTTATAGAGGCGAATAAGGGAAAAAATGGATCAGTGGCAGGCTTCTAATTTTCTTATATCCACCAGGCTATATTAGATCTACTTCCAAATATTGCGACGTTTCCAAATTTGATCAAAATTCCTGACTTCAGATGAATGAAAGAGGTCTTTAAGTGTATTAGCCATTCAGAGGAACCCTCTCAAATTAGCGGTCTACAATTAGACCCTGGCTGTGCCCGCCAAACACAATTTGCGTAATGGCCATCAACACGTTCTGGGAAAGAAAGCAGAGATCAGAGCTCTCCTGAAACAAATATGAAGCAAATGGATAGAGCAACCACACGCTGGGGTAATCTATAAATCATGCTTGTGGGAGCTGTGATTTTTCAGAGCCCTTTATCAAAGTTTACCACCAATATTAAGGATGATATGGGAGACGAATGATAAGATAAGATAAGATACGACGAGATAAGATAAGACAAAATTTTATTTGTCTTCAAAAAGGAAAATCCATTCATAGCTGATGAGGCACAACGTTTTAGATGTGAGATAAATTCACACAAAACTATCTCAAGGTTTTGTAATGTTAACATTTTGTTCTTCTGTACAACAAACGTCTATTTCTTACGAAGTATTTCGATTGATAACCAGGTCTCCTGGTACTGGGCTTCGACATACTCATAATTTCCTTTAACAAGTATGTCCACTTTCGTGGTACATTTATTTGCACTTTATTTGTCAGCCCCACGGATATTTCCCGTCCAAGCTTAAAAAAAAAAAAAAATGTAAATAAATAAAAAGTTGTATAATGTTCTGCACAATCGGAATTTACGTGCCGCTCTATGTAAAATAAAGGCACAAGCGAGTCTCACATGCAAATAATCCGACGCAAATGTGATCATAGCAGACAGACAACTGGACCAAATAATACTGCCTGTTCCGAGAAGGTCTCTTATAAAGAAGAGATGGTGTTACCTATTAAATACTAACTATCCAGCTGTTCTTTATAAACATGAACTAAAATAGGATCTATTCTTATATTAAATACCAGATCTTTACACATGTTAATGAATAAACAATAAAAGCATGCGGTTACATAATTAAGATACATACATATTATTTGCTGGGACGATATATTTGCGACTAAATCAGACAGACGGTTGAATCAAAGATTTGATAATTTTAATCACGTTTTATTTTGAGGAATAATTGTATTCTTTTTTCTTCTAATCACAAAGGCGCTCTGTATGCAAATTGCTGGCTAGACGTTCGTCTTTTATCTTGTATCACCGATGAGACTTGGACATGTTCATTATACAATCAATGATAGAAAGAGCGCTCTCTTAATCCAAGCAATGATAGATCTTATGTAACACTACACTTCTGTCCAGTATTCATCTTCCTCTTTTGTTTCTGTCTTCTTTGTTTATTTGTTTGTTTTTTCAGGCATGCATATGAAAAACATATGGCAGGATGAATAGCTATCCTTATGCCCTAACTGGCTTTATAGTTATGATAGACTGCCCCAAAGTTATTGAAACTCAGGGGTCAGATTTTATGTTGGACTGAACAAATAAGAATTCCTCTCTCTAACTGAACGAGAATATTAGTTTGGCAAATGGTACCCTATTTCTTGTAACTGCTGCCTCTGTCTTTGATTAATTAGATTTCCATTGAACATGCTTGGTTCTCGCTTCTGTCGTTTCAGCTCTGTATTTGTGGGCAGTTTCAATACTTGATTGTTGAGCTTTTGATTTTATTGGATGATAGTGACCAACGAGAGCACTTTGTAGATTGGTCAGGAATCTCAGACTCTGTTCTTCAGTTCTTGAGGTGCAAGCAAATAAAGACTACTAGTCTCCTGTGTAAAAGTGAAGACAGAAATGCGGGTAAGAGTTGGAAATGCTGTGGAATTGAGAGAAATCCTTTTACTGGCAAGTCTGGGGGTGAGGCTGGGGCTTTTACGATCACAATATACTGCAGTGCAACTACGACTCTCTTTGAAACAGCTTTCACAATAAACAATAAACTCATTGTACAGCCTTGAGTTATCACTTTCGCAGACATTAGGTCTAATGGTCTAGGACTATAGCCAACATTAATGTCCCTCAAACTTTTGTGCTGTGATGCGGCAATTGCCGTTGCTGCAGTTACCATGACAGTTGTCTGGGCAATGAATTTTGCTGATATGGCTGTTGCTGTTTTCAGGTCGAAATTTTTTCTGTGTTATTCTGCTGTTGAAGGGGAAAACAAACTAGAGAAGGGTGGATGAATAAAAGAATAAGGCCGAGATTGGGGAAGGAGAGGATGACAATTAGAAGATACAGAACACAAAGCGGTGACAATCGAAAGATACTGTTTAGCTACTGGGACAAAGAGCGGCATAATAATTTAGGTACTGACATAAATTATTAATCATCCAGAAGCTTAAACAGGTATGTCTGACCACAATGTGCCGAAAAATCATTTTATTGCCCAACAAGTTATTAAATGGACTCGTGACCACCAAATCCTGTCAAAGTAAATGCTCGATTATAAATTATCAGTCCATTCTCACTGAATACATTTTGAAAATCTGATCGTCCACAAAAATTCGACCCTCATGCCATGAATATTATGGGCAGTATGACAGAGGGCAATGCAGGAATCAGACAGATTTCTTATCAAATGCAGCAGAATCTTTCAAACTAATGTGCTTAATCGAAACTGCATTGTTTTATTCCATAGAAATACTGCAAGTAAAATATTGTCTGAGATATATTAATAAGACGCAAAGACATTGGACAGCCTGTTGTTTGAATTTGTCAATACCACGTTAAATGAAATTCTAGAATTCCTGGGGTAAATACGTAGGTTCCCTGCTCCACCTGCAAGCGGTGAAAGCCCGCAATCGGTGGGATGTCTCCCATGGAATGCCATCCTCGATATTCCAGGGATGGCATCCCTTCTAAGTCTCCTTGCTCCTGTCTTCTGTCCCGCTCTCTTTCCTCTCTTCTTCTTGACGTGTAAACCTGTCTTACCGTGTTTGGAACAATATAGCCGTGACCGTGCTGATGTGCTGTTAAATCCCAACACAAACAAACAAACAAATGGAAATACACGCACATCACACACACACACACACACACACATATATACATAGGCCTACACGTGCATCTTACATACCAAGTAACCTATCCCGTTTTCTTGGTCTGGTATTTCCAGACCAAAATTTAACTAGTCTATTCCAATAGCGAGCAATTTTTATTTCTTAAATATTGCGCCAGATAGACAGTCACTTTATTAAAAATATTTTATTGGTCCTGGTTGATTCAGTGCACTTTTTAGATGGCCTCGATATTTTACGTCATATCTGACTGGAAGAAAAAAAAGAGTGCCTTCGCAATATCTGAAGATTAAAGATGGGCAAGTCACATAACCGGGTCGACACAGTGCGGATGTCAAGGAAGTTCCGGTTTTTTAGACAGCCCCAGTGCGTCCCAAGATGAAAGAATGTGATCTGAAGACAGCGCTATTGGGCTTTCTAGAGACATGTAATGCCCCAGGAGTATTTTCCGTCTCAGAGATCTGCCCAGCGGGCCCCAGAAAAATACATTATTTTTCTTTTTTTTTTATGTGGCTAAAAAATCCAACATTATATTATGTGAATTTGGCAAACTACCTGATCTTTTAACTCCTTAACAAGAATACCATTAAATCCTTTTCGAACTCTCATTTCATATTCTCAATAATATTAAGTGAAAAAATGAATTTCAAATAGGTTCTCATGGTTGAAATAGATCCAGCCTTGTTTTTTAAATCTGTTATTGCATGCCCCTGTACTGTTTATAATTTCACACCAGTTAAACAGTAATCTTCTGTAAGAGTACTGTGCCGATTGCCAGATTTACTTAATGAAATGTTTAAAAATACTACATAGCCTTATCTTCATTTATGTAACCAGATAGATTTTAAAGAGAGATTTTTAAAAATAATATTTCTGCCCTGGAAGCACTTTACGTTAAGAGAATTTGTTGTTGTTTTTTTTTTTAATTTATCCATTTTCGAAAAGAAAGACGTCAAAAATGCTGGAGTGAATTACACCAACAGAACCGATTTTGTAATGAGTGCACACTACTGAACAGCATGATGAATGAAATTCAAAAGATTCTGCAACCTTTACATCGACGAAATGCTCCTACTGTTACTTGTTCAAGACAAGGAAGTTCTGCGTTCTTAGAGTGTAATCTTTTTCCCCAATAGATTTTTAATTAAGTCTCTCCTCTCTGAGCAGTGACTTATGAGAGTTGTTTGCTAGGGAAGCGGGGTTCTGGAGTTATTTTGGAAACTGCTGGGACGAAGTCATGTTGGCCATTATCATGGAATTAAGCATGGTCTAAATAGAGGAGTAGACTTTTTTAATTTAAAAACTGAAAAAAATTGAATTTTGCCTCCCAATATTGCGTAACTTTTATATGAATAGGATTGCCCATTTTTCAACCGATTTGCTTGAAATTTTGCATAAATACATAAGTTTAATATCCGAAAACGACCAGATCAGATTTTTGATAATTCACCTAGGTTTTAAATTGTAAAGATTGGTATTAAGGAAAGTCATGGATTTTATTGAAATTTGACCCCACAATCTCAAATTTCTCAAACATTTTAAATGTTATCAAAAATCCCCTCTTATGGGTTTCTTTTGTGTGGTTTTGTTCTCTGTTCATGCAATACATCATAGAAATTGCTCCAGATGTCAAAAAACGTAAGACATATACATTTCAATTTTTTCACGAGGAAAATAGTTGTAAAGAGCTGTAAATGAGGCTTTTAAACACACAAAAATGTGTATTCCACAAACTAGAATTCCTTCCATGACTTCTGTATTTATTTTGAATTTCCATGAGCCTCTTCTCACATTTTTTCTCACTTTTTGCTTTCTCATATTTCAGTGAAATGGCTTATATACAATCATTTATAATCCCGGGAGGCTTATTTATTGCCGCCATATCTTGTCAGTCAAAAACCAAGATTGTCTTGACCCTTACTGCGACAGCTAGCTCACTGCTATACTATGAAATAGCAGAAGCAGGGCATGCTCCACCCTCATTATGTCGTAGAAAGTTTTCTCTAATATTCAATATTTCAACAGAGGGTCAGCCAATGTCCATTCCTAACAATTAGGACTTCCGATGCTGGTGAAGGAGATCATTTTGTAGTATGTTTGCCATAGCCAGAGAAATCCTCATGATCTACCACTACATATCGCACCCGGACTGAGTCAGAGCCGGCATGGCAGTAAGCCAGTCAATTTCATAATTACCATCCTCCCAACATCTTACAATGAACATAACAACTTTTTAATGCCGTTTGTATATTCAGTACAGCAGAACTTTAAAAACAAAACAAAAACCCCAAAAGGCTTTTTTCAAACGAAAACCCGATTACTATCAGATATTGAAATATAAGGTCCTCCATGAACACATCTACATTCATTTAACAAGTGCATCTATGTTTCCGTTATGGAAGATCGGGATTTTTGAAATCTAGTTTCCACGATTAGTCTATAGATCCAGCATCCACTTTTATTTTCTAAATACCGCAACAACAAAAAACGTTTATGTTAAATGCCTTTAACATGGAAAAAACGAATCTCATTAAAGTGAGACATTTTCAGTGATGCTGGAGAGAATCAATTGCACTGAACCTAAGGGTGTCTGAAGCAAAGGTGTTGAAGATCAACACTGGGGACTTTGATTTAGTAGTGACTGAAGTACAACAATCTGCTGGTAAAGAAGTTCATACCAGTTCTTTATTTCACGAGCCAACTTATGATTAATATATTCTCATCTTTCCCTGTCAAAAGCTATATTATGCATTTAGAACGGAGAAGACTATGGAAAGCTTTAAGTCTGCAGATTTGTGCAAATTTCTCATGATGTATGCCTTCAGAACGGAGGTAGATGTATTACTTAACTC
The DNA here is from genome assembly GCA_038406235.1 of Peronia verruculata. Lineage (NCBI taxonomy): Eukaryota > Metazoa > Mollusca > Gastropoda > Systellommatophora > Onchidiidae > Peronia > Peronia verruculata. The sequence continues at coordinate 2,950 of JBCAUA010084244.1, read as the reverse complement.
TGTCCTGAATCCTGAGATTGGAATCAGATGGTAAGACATGCTTGTCGTGACAAGTTTATTCATAATGTCTACCTTAAAGATTTCTCTGTTGGTAATGCAATAAAAAAAAATTTAAAAATGGCGCACACAGCTAACTGCCAACTTCGATTCTTGTCAGTGACGCTTTGCTTTGCCATGTGACCAATGTGAGAGTTCTGTCGCACAAGGCAGATGTACATGCAAGGAATAGAATGGTGCATGTATGTATTTCCATTATGATTCTGTCAAGATGGAAACGATTTATTGAAGTAGAGCAATCAATGAAACTGGGACTCGTGAAAAAAAAAAAAAACACAGTGAAAGGCTGTACAGTAACACGTTTTCTTGCTTTAGGAGACGAAATAATGCACTGCACCATTGTTTTAGGATGAGGTTATACATTAAAGGAGTCGTCGCCGCTCAGATTTTTTTTTTAAACATATTCAAAATGCAGTCAGTACAGGGCTATAAGCCTACTGAATTGCAAAGTCATTTCAATCAATGTGAGTTGGCAGCGTTTCGTTACTTTTTTGTGGGAAGTACTTCAGATCTCAAGACAAGATCTTACACTCACAAAATACTTAACTTATTGATCCACTCTGAAACTTTATACAGTGATCAAACAATCGCCTTCTAGCTCAAACTTCCATAACAATCAATTATATGACACAGATATTCATAACGTTTAGTTTAGTCGTTTGACAGTTACAAAAACCAGTTTCCAACAAAACCTCTTACCTTTAACAACTTCACCATTGTGAGTCAAGAATTATTTCAGCACACATCAGTTCTGACAGAATCCTCACATCAACGAAAATCACTGATTCACATTGCAACACTGAACGCATCTCTTTGGAAAAGGAACGATCAGGCACTTCTTTAATCTGTATCTTGTTTTCGAAGCAAATAGGAAAAAATAACTGACCATTGACCTTCAGGCAACAGTCCCTATACCCAAGCTTGTATTTATTTTCAAAAACTGCTTCATAATAAACGGCAAATTGTAACGAAAAACACACAGCAGCAATAATTACCCCACTGTGAGATCACGATGCTATTTCAGTAAACTTTCCAGTTCTCAATATTTTGCATATTCTCTGCAACTGAGTAAGACATTTGACCTTTTCAATAATAAATGTCAATGCGATACACCACAAAGCCAGAAAGTTGTGAGAACAAGGTTCTTTTCACATAAAGTTAATCATTTCTGTTTTGCAGTCCCTAAAAATACTAGAGTCTGCTGGAATAGAAACCATCTTTTGGAAATATAATGTAATACAATATGTATTACCTTTCTTCTAAATATGCCCTCAGAAAAATGTATTGGTATGATTTACATATGATTTTTCTTGATTTTAATAAGATCCCATTGAATCTTTCTGAAATGGAATTTCACCTGATCAAAAAATATAACCTTGCTTTAATATTTGCAAATAAACATTGTTTGTGGTTACATTATCTTTATATTCATTATTATAACAGTTCTGGCTTTCTCAGCAGGACTAAACAAAACTTTACTAACATCTCATATGAATTCTGTTTTGTTTGTTTGCATATTTGACCTTAGAATACTTTATTAAAATGATCATTGGATCACTTTATTTTATCTGAGTGGGAGAAAACAATGTCATGATGACCTATCAATCAAATGCAATCAATAATTCATTAGCCAAGACAGCATTTAGAATTACCTCAGTGAATGCTTTATACCGGTGCTGTAAACACAATCTGAACACAATAATTAAAGACAGGCAATTTGAAAAAACGCCGCGCACAAAACATGGGGAAAGTGTATCAATGGTGTCCCTACATCTGCCCTAGCGGTCATTCAACACCTGCGCTGTTTACTGGCAATGCTCAGTGGATCATAGGCTGAGCTGAGCTCGGTGAGATATGGGCGAGGGCTGGATGAATAAACCACGCGGGGCTGACGGGCAGGCTCGAGAGCCACTGACACCATCATAGCCGTTACAGTCCACCACCAGTGCTCACTCACATAGCCCAGCCAGCGATTATTACAGGCAGACAGGCAGCCAGGCAGACTGCTCGCGTCGGATGAAAATTCTAACGATTATCTATGTCCATTAATGGATGGAGAGAAGTCGAGTGACAAAAAAAAAAGAATTAGAAGAAGAAGAAAGAAGTAACAATATCAGGAACAACGGCATCAACACTTTGTTGTTTTTGGGGTGAGAATAGTGGGTTAGAACTGATGGGCGGATATTTTGTGTGTGTGTGTGTGGGTGTGGGTGTGTGTGTGGGTATGGGTGTTTTTTTGGGTGGTTTATTTATTGTTGTTGTTATTATTGATGCTCTTGTTGTTGTTGTTGTTGTTTTGCTATATTTATTAAGGTTACTTTAGTTTTCGTGTTGTTTATTGTCTTCGTTTTCGTTGCGTTTGATTTTTTGCGGCATAGATAAGGATTGTTGTTGTTTCTGTTGTTGGTGCAGTTGTTGTTGTTGCTGTTGTTGTTGTTGTTGTTGTTGTTGTGTAGAAACCATTCATTCCCTCTCTATGCTGTTTGTTCAACACTCTCATCCCTGGCAAAGGGAAATAACAAGGCTGGTCAAAATCAATCCCCATTCTCTCAGAATGGACGTGTTTTCATCCCAGACCCGTCAGTCTCTGCCGAAGTTTTTTGCTCGACCTTGAGTAAGACAATATAAGAGTTTACTGGCCTAGTCCCAGCTTGTCAATAAAGATGCTCGACTTTGATCTACGCGCTTTTGTAGTCGGTGAGTCAGGAGGGTGTTGGACATGAATCATGTTCTTAGGTTCACGCTATGTAGGTCTTGGTGATTTTATTGTTTGTGTTGTTTGTTGGTGCTAGTAATACGCCCAGCACAGGGTGGGTTGTCTATCTATCTATCTATCTATCTATCTATCTATCTATCTATCTATCTATCTATCTATCTATCTATCTGTCTGTCT
>JBCAUA010084233.1:0-10677 GCA_038406235.1 Peronia verruculata | reverse complement strand
ATTTGCAGAGATTTTGTTTAACGGCCAAATCACCGCAGACTTTACCTCCTAAATCGCATGGAACAGTGGGGCGCGTCAGTGGTAACTTAGGAGACTTGACCCCTGCATGGCGCCTGCCGCCGCCATGTTACGAGCGCGCCTCGCGGGCTCGCTCAACTAGTGAGTAGTGTCTCCATGTGTTATAAGCTCCTTGGTTGATTGTCATAATATAGTTATGAGTACCATTAAATTTTCTCCTGCAAACTTTCTTCCTTTGTTGCCTCCAGCACTGTCCATGGGTCCGACTGTCCTCATCACTGACGTTCTCCCCAACTCTTTCCCCTCAATCCGCCTCTCTGCATCCCCGCCCTATCCCGACATCATTTCACCCTTTCTTCCTCATCAAACACAAGTGCGCTCTATCCAGAATATAGAGGTGTGTTTACTCAGTACAAATGGTTCAGCTTTTTAACCCGCTCTTCCGTATACCCTCAACGTCAGTGCGCTGCTGCTTTAATTTGTTCCATCTGTCACTATTCAAACTGCCACATTTTGCTGATTGGGTTCCTTTATTTATGGTGGTGTCCTAGTCTATGTGGCTTCGAAGACCTGAATCTACTATTTGCTTGACTGCACAATATTATTTGTGGTTGTTTCTTGATTATATCGAGTCCGTCTTTTTAATCATTAACCTATGTAATCACAACGTCTCGAGACATTTCAATTAACCCACAGAGCTGTGTCATGTCAGCAGAACTTCTTTCAAGTATATCTTGTCAGTGTCATGCTCGTTTGAGAATACGACAGTTTTTAAGTACTGACTCATTAAAAACTATAAGAAATCTTTTGTGCGTGCTTTAAATGATGTTATAAACTTATTATGATGTAATTACACGGTTGTACAAGACGAATTCCTGTTTATGGCATAAATGACCATTTATAACTTCCCGCCAGTAGTTTTCTCACATCCTGGTCGAAATATATAAAAACTGATTTATGTCTGTAGTTTTTTTCCGACATGACTGCACAGAGACATCTATTTTTGGTTGAAATCTTCGAAGATATGGACATTCACGTTGTCAATGTCATCATTTTCTAAAGATGTCATTAAATTTAGGCTAAACTGCCCACGGAAACTAACGAAATATACCCAAAGAAACAAACAACAATGTAGACCTTAATTTAGTGAAAAATTGAATAGGCTGATATCACTGGCCAAATGGTCTAATCTTTTTGGTTCTACCTCAGAACCACAAAGAAAACATATCAAATGTAGAGGACTGGTTATTTGAAAAAAATGTTAGATCTATTTAGATATTTTGCTCATTGTGTAAGAGAGTTTACATTTTTCTTAATGTGAATAAATATTATACTTTTAGAAGAAATAGACTTTGTACCTTCTGATTTACAATGGTCACATAGAACCTTTTTTTTGTGTGTGTGTGTGTGTAAGTTGTCAGTCATTTTATGCCCATAACTTTTGGTGATATCACCAAACTTCTGCGCTGGAAACATACATACTCTCCTTTTGATTACGTTAAAAGGCTCAAATCGTTCATTCTAATATAAAAGAGTGATGTACAAAGATACCGTAAATGTATTAATACATGACGCATAATAAAACACCAACCCCAATGTACTGTTGTGGCATGAATCTCCAAACCTCGCTAAGATCACTAAGCACTTGACTGGAGACCAGTAAGCCTCATGTGGCTTAGGCTATACCGTGGTGGAGCGGTTTTCAGGGTCTTTTCAAAAGATTTGTGAGTAAACATCGGATTTACCATTAAAAATTTGTAAAAATAAAAAAGATCTAGAGGAACACAGAGATTCAATAATATGTCTACTTTTTAAGTACTATAGTAAAAATTATCTCTTCTCAAGTTTTCACTGGAATTTCTTACCAAACTGTGCACGATGTTGTCACATGATCTCATGGCACCTTAAAAAAGTAAGAAGTCAAGAGATACCATTTGACCTAGGTCAAATGAGATTCAACGTGCACAGTTAAAACAACAACAACAACAACAACAACAAAAACCGGCTTTTTAGGAACGGGTGCAACACAAAATGAGACCCTTCCCAGTACTATGGAAAAGTGTTCACATCTACATGACACTTGAATGCAGCACATTGGTCGTTTTGACGCTTCTGTGGTTACACTGCAGTACAACAACGTAATGGATATCACAGAAACCCTGAGCGCCGGCAAATTCGATTGGTGGGGTTAAACCTAATGATTTTTCAGTCAGTGTGCTCTGTCTGAAACAGACAATGACCCCAAAAACGACAGTAAATGTCCTCTATCATCTTCCTTGACCAACATGCCAGTAAACGTGAAGGAATTGGCCACGTGGGGTCTTAACACTCCTACATTGGCTGTCGTGCTTTGTCTTGCCTAAACCAACTCTTATTTTAAAATCTCAACTTGACACAGTCTACCTTCCCTCTCAGCTCCCCCTCCCCCTCCCCCTCCATCTTTGTCTTCTTTTCCGACTGCACCTCCTCCCTTCCCCTCTCCCTCTTCATGTCTAGGTGTGACTATATTTGTTGATTTGGTCCACCTCGGGAAAAAAAAAAACAACAAACGATTCTTTGGAATGGTCAGAAGATGTGAGAAGCCTTTAAGTGCTAGGAAGGTGAGGGGAGGGAGGGTGGAGTAGAAGAAAGAGAAGAGGACGAAAGGCGGATTAGTGCTGGGATGAAAGAAAGGAAAGATATGTATGAGAAAACTAGGAAGTTTACGCTAGCCTATCTGAGGATCGTGCCTTGGCAAAATTGAGTCCCATAATGAGCATTGCCTCCCTCATACCTGAACGGAATCTGTGAGACCTTTCAAAACTGTAACATATTATGCACCGCCCATGTCTTGTCTGATCTACCTGTTAGTGTTTGTATGTATTCCAAGAAATCCTTCATGAAGGAATTGAAATCTAGAAGAGCTGGAATTCTATACAGTGATCATAAATTTGCTCGAACTACGAAAAAAAGTAAAGTGTATTTGTCCTGACTTCCATCAATATTCTTTCAAGAATGCTTCTGCCGGAAAAGTTTTCGTGGTATGGACTGCAGAATTACCCTTCTGCATTTCTTCTGCGGTTCCTCATATCGTTTACCTCTTTGGAAATGTAACCTCTGTCTAGCTTTTGGGAACTTCCTCTTAAATCCATTTTATGTGGTAAAGATCTTGTAATTGACTTTCAGGGCCCCAGAAGAGAAATAGTCAGGTTTTGCTCTCCTTCGCTAATTCTGGGAACTGACTAGTTCATATCCAATGAGTAAGTTACAGTCGCGTGGTATGTCTATTCTCTTTGCTGTATGCTCGTGACATGGGCCAGCTGTGTTCGAGTCTGTAATGATATAAATTGTTCTTCCCATTCTTCAACTGCGCTTTTCTCTCAGAGATAAATTGTCCATGTTGATCCTGCACTTATACATCTGTTTGACAATATGCATAATGTCTGAAAGGATAGCCAGGAGGCTGGGAAGATTTTTTAAAAAAGCCCAAGAAGAGTTATGCCCGAAATCATTGCTTTAATTCTTTTGCAAATCAAAGCCCCCGAGAGAGCCTTTATGCAGTAAAGTGCCGATTATGTCTGGGAGACACATTTGAAAATTTCATTGTATCATTTCTAAAGTCATTATCATTTCAAGATCAGCAACAACAGCACCAGCAATAACAGAAACTACAACAAGAGAAGGTATTTGCCCGTCTCCTCATCTCATTTCTTCTTATTACGCATGAAGAGATCGAGTTTCTATTCTTCACATCTTAGACAAGGACACATAATCGGTTTTAATGTATAATTACTAATGTGAACTAAGCACGGAGGATTCTTAGGCGGTGACCAGTGTATAACTTCCTAGATAGCTGATTGGGTTGAGGTAGTTATGACATTGATATCAATTTAGCTAAGGACAGGCATAACTATACAGTAGAAAGTGAACATTGTGAAATCTGACTTCACAGACTTTATAAAATTATATTCAAATACATGTACTTGTAGAGGTCGTTGGCCACATTTTCTCTAAGACAGTTTGCCTACGTATACATGTATTTCAAAAGTTCAGAAAGAAGAAGAGAGCAATGAATAGCTAACAGAAATGGGGATTACTTAGACAGAGAGATAGAATAATAAAGAGGATCGGCCTACAGAGAGAAAAAAAAAATCGACCCCAATACCCTCATTCCTGGTTTATAACGCATTTTCCATTTAGTTTCATTAGAAATGCTGCCAAATGTACAGAGGAGTGCTGTTTTAGTTAAGCAAATAAAAACAAGTACATGCTGAGAGAAGCTCATGAAATGTACGTCATTTAATGCCTGTGCTGATACACGTTCAAATGCACCCTCCAGAATGCTAATGAACTGGGCTAGGGACTGAAATTTTAAATCGTGGCCAGGAAAGGTCTCGCGAAGAAGAGAAAATGCAAGGCGACATCTGTATGACCAGAATGCTTTTGTATTCTGAATGCTCTTCTCCGCCCCCCCCCCCTTTTTTTGTTTTGTTTAAAATAAACAATAATAACCAAGAGTCCTATTCTCAAAGTCTATTTATGTACCGGTATGCGAATTCGGGATGAACAATCTTATTGGCCCATCTAATTTGACTTCAGCAGGCCGAATCTGATAAAATATATCCCGAGTCAGCTGAAACTCAAAAGAGCTGTGTTTCCTAAAACAGTCCACTGCCAAGACAGTTGTATGTTTACTCTTTTCATTTCTCTTGTTTAATCTGGTGATCTTTCGCAACTGTGGACATTTAAGTCTACAGGCCTACATCAAAACCGTTATTGAGCTAATTCGTGGTTTTGCTTAGCAATCGAGGCTACCTCAAGAGATTGAATGAAACCTCAATTAATGTTAATGAGTATTGTTCTGCCATGTCTTACACATTAGATAATTTAGACGGCGATGTTCACACGGTATGCAGTCAAGCGTGCTTTTAGAACGAGACATAAAGTATAGAGCGAATTTATTTCTGTGTATTTTTATTTAGTTAGATTACTTCCTGCGGGTGATTATCTCGGTATTTTCGCCGTAACTCTTTAATTTTGAATATATGACACACTTTGTCAGATCTTTTGATTGGGCAAAGGCAGCTTCTGAATGACATAGACATCAAAATTCAGAAACCGTAAAAAATTTTGACGTTCAATATCTCCAAGGAGAACCATTCCGAGCATAGAGGAATGCTGTTATTAAGTTAGACAAGTCCTTGCGTGAAAGGGTAAATCTGTCTTTGAAGAAAACAGATTTTAAAGAGGTTAACAGATTACTGCAGTCAAGAGGACAGCTTGACATATAAGTATTCTGTTACCTGTAGAATATGCCATCATTTTTTGTCGTTGTTGTTGTTTAAAGAAAGAAAACCCTTATGCTAAATTAGCATTGGAATCAGTATGAAACAAAAGATCAGGCAATGCCGCAACTGCCTAGACTCATTCATAGTTTTATGATTGTTAGCTGTAAATTACTGGGCATCAGGATCTTCTCTTGTCATTGTGAATTAGCTTCTCTTGACGTTGCACCCTCCAGCTGGTTGTGTAATTCTACGATCTGAAGACTCAACCTTCATTTGTGAGCAACTCGTACTTTTTTTTTTTTTTTGTTTTTTTTGCGTCTCTTTTTACTCTGATACTCAAAAGTACCATTATACATAAAAAAATATTCAAAATCCCCCCCCCCCCCCACATCAGGTGTACATAGTTCGTTCACTGTCAGTTACCCACCTAAGTTTCATACCGACAAACTGAAGAAGGAAAAGAGGACCCTTTCACTCGGCCTGTAAGAATCTATGGCCACGATAACTTCATGAAGAATGCTCTGGATCAAAATCTAATCCTTGAAGAAAGAAGACTGTTGTATTGAAAAATATAAAGCTGTCTGTCCGTCCGTCCGTCCATCCGTCCGTCCGTCTGTCTGTCTGTCTGTCTGTCTGTTTGTCTGTCTGTCGATCGATATATCTTTCTATCTATTCTTCTGTCTGCCTGCCTGTTTGCCACTCTTTGCCCTTCCCTTTTCCCACCCATTCATCACTGTTTCGTTTGTCTTGTTTTCTTATCCGTCTCTGTCGATCTGCCTACCCTTCCCTCCTCCCCCCCCCGGTCCCCTCTCTCTTGGCTATCGTGATTCACTTTGTCTCTTGTAACAACACAACTCAAGAAGGAAATTTAGGTGAGCCCTATAGGCCAACATCCCCCATACGCATACGTGTGCTGCAAGCCTCATGGTGGAGGTGGCGAGGTGGCCCACATTCGCTGGCCAAACTTTATAATATTGCCAAGCTGAGTGTGACCCAGGGCGTATAATTATTGTTATTTAGCAACCCGATATCCTCAAGAACGACCACTGCGTGTTTAGGGCTTCTCAACAGAAGCTCTATGGAAGGTGGATATATATTTCGTTATTACTCTATATTTGTAATATCTTCTTTCAGAGAGATAAGGAATTCAGTGAAAAGGAAGTTATAATAATTTATGATCAAGAGAATCAATGTCCAAGAAACGATATTATGGCCGAGATGTTTATAGGAATTAGTCTGGTCTGTGGTTTGTGGGCAACTGCACTTTGTTTTTTTTTTTCCCCCATGATTTGTTTGTTTGTTTGTTTCAACTAAAGTATGAAGGTAAGATTTATTTGGCCGAAATTTGGAACTAGGAAGGCAGACTTTTCGCTTGAAAATTACATTGTCTTCTTTCATATCATAGTTAAACCAATCTAATTAAATTTTTCGCTTACATTTGATACAAATAGCAACTTCTCTACCTGGTGTCGTTGTGTCCTTGAGGTAGATCTCGAATTTATTTCCTTTGCTGCCTATCTCTTGTGAGTCTGTAGGCAATTTTTACCGCTGCATACTTTGACAGTTTTACACATGTATGTAACGCTCTTCAGTAGCACGGCAATAATCGCCAGAATTTTTAGTAAAATACAACTTATTTTATTTGATATTCAGGTAGTACAATATAGAATGAAATAATATACATTAAACAAAAGCCATGTAGAGAACAATTGCAAATGCTGGAGGTGCTGACCACTAACAATATCCCCTCACCGAGCAATCGATCGATAGAGAGTCCAAAAAAAATATATTTTACAATTAATTAAAGAAAGAAAAAAAAAAAAAAGGTATACAGATCATTAGAATGTGGCATGCAAGCATGATCGGAAATAATTGGGTCAGCAACTAGAATACCGCTTTCGCTACGAATTAACAGCTGTGAATAGTTCATATTCGACTAAGCACAGAACTGGAAATCCCCGGCAGTGTGCTGTATCTCATGCTAAAATTAGAACACTCACGTATGTGCGTTACGCTTCACCACGAAATCCCACAACAATAGTAGAAGCAAGATTTCGGGAAAACGCCAACGCCAGCACTACTCATTGCTACTATTATTTGAAGGGCATCGTGGTTGAATAGGTTCACAGCGAAAAGTTTAAGTCATGTATTTCCAACCCACTGTAACAGGGTCAAACCAAATCATGAGAAAGACTTGTGAGCAGTTTGGAGTGTTATTACCGCTGCAAAAAATAGACTCAGGGATTTCCAGCCTCGGAACAAATCTTTTATCTATCGGGACTTTCAAAAGACTATCATCACATCCGACTAAACAGGTTTATTTTTAGTTTTTTTTCCCCAAGTGTTTTGTAAGTCAATGAAAATCCACTGAAAAAAGTGATAGACGTCAGCACCGTAATTAAACAGAAAAAAGGAACAGCTCCTGATATTTAACTTTTCCTTTCTAAAGTTAAAAAATATTGGTGGGAAAAGCCCAAAAAATCTCAATACCTCTGACACTGTTTTGCTGACGTCGACGAAATTCTGTCTCTGGATCCATGATTCCTTGAGCTCTGAGTTTGTTCAAAAGGAATGGACATGCTGGCTTGTATTTGAAATGTTCCAGATATACATCATCTCCTTCCTTCCAGCCTCTGAGATCCAGGCCACACTGGAAGCACCTGGCGCAGTTCAAGGTCCCCGTAAATAGGATGGGCATATCGTCGGTGTAATTCAAGCTTTCTGTAACCCACACCAACAAAATTTACAGGAGAAGCAAAAAATCGATGCAATTGATAATCTGTGAATGGATTTGCTTGAAACTTGAAATTAAATATATTAGAATATAATATACATCATATGGTTTACATTTTGTAATCGTGAATACGCCCGTTTAGGTTATATGTGAGTTACAGGGTTTTTTCCCTAAATATGCTGGAGCAACACTCCGGTATGTGTAACTTACAGGTTTGTTGCTCTCACTTTCATTAGATTTATGTTATGCCGTAACAGACAGGATGTTGGATACATGAATGTTGCACTCCATCCATATTCAAACTCAAACAACCAACACAGTGTGTACTGACAGTACGTCATTCATGATTTAATGAAAAAACAGAATGTTTGATTAAATTTCCATTAAGAACCAAAGTGGAAGTAATTAGGCTATCATAACGGGAAACAGCATAAAAGAAGATATTAAGTTAAATTTTGAAATCAAAATGATTATCTGTCACACAATCTTAGGATACAGAACTGCCCTTTACATGTGCACTTTAATTTTAAAAGGAAACATAATAGTCACGTTATTGATTAATTTTACATTCTGAAGATAAGCGATTTGACATTGCAAAATGCATGTACAACAGAGAGTTGTGATAAAGAAGCTCAAAAGTTGTGCTGGGAATCATCAAATGTTGCTCTAGAAAGTTGCAAAAAAATCCTAAAGTTGTGCTAAAAGTTACAACAATTGCCAGATAACATAGACTCAAATTCATAAACGTATGGAGACCGCAGTCATTATGAAGCGGACATTTTGTCCATATATATATATATCCACCTCTTTTCAATGGTCAAAGTTTGGTCTTTGTGACAAAATGCATTATCAGCTCAGCAGTTTTTATGACAGAACACATTATACGCTAGGAAAGCTTTTGCAGCAGCCAATCAGCAATCAGGAAATAGCTAACAATCGGACCCACTCCGACTCGCACATATGCTCTTCATGAAGGTGAGAGAATCATCATTTCAAATCGTTAAGTTTAGTCCTCAGTCAAGATGAATACATTTGACCATTCCTCTGACGATGTTCAATTAGTAGAAGATAGTAGGAGAAAAAGGACCAATAAGAAAGACTAATAATAATAAGAATAAAGGGCATTTATATAGCGCCTCACCCCTGTAGGGTTCGAAGCGCTTTACAGAACCAAAATGATTAGCAGCCACACAGGGGCAATACCATACGTACATATTTATAGTATGGTATACAGAAAGACTCGAGGCATGCTCACACACATACTCCTGCGATACAATTCAAACGCATAGGTACGTCTGTAAACATGACTGACAGCCCTCTCGCGGGCAAGACTTGAAAACATTACTCAGACAGATACTTGTTGAACAGGTATGTTTTTAACTGTCGTTTAAAAGTCTCTAGGCTTGAACAATTGCGAATGCCTGCAGGCAATGCATTCCAGATTAAAGGCCCTGCATATGAGAATGCTCTGTCCCCATATTTTTTCTTATGGGAACGAAAAATAGAGAAGTGGTTAAAACTCTTAGATCTCATATTTCTGGACGGTACATAAGGGCATAGTAGATCGGCTTGATAGGCTGGCGCGGTAGACTTGTGAGCGCAAAAACAGAAAGTTGCCACCATGTATTCGATGTATTGAAGGTGATGAATGTAAGCAGTGGTTAAAGGCCTTCTGTCACAGTTGTAATAACACACTAAAAACAGCATAAAAGGGGAAAAGAATCCACGGCCATCCTGGGAGATTCTTTTTAAGTACAGGGGGGTATAGATCAAACCAAAACCAATACTGCTCGGCGACTCCATAATTATCTGTGGCAAGCATGCACACCTCGTTATTGGTATTTTGGATGATTAAGCTGGGGAGATTTTTTAAATATAACCATGCGACCTTATAGTGTATTGCAAGCGTGCACACCTCTATGTTGATATTTTGGTTGATTAAACTGAATGTTACTAAAAAAAAAAAAAAAATAATAATAATAATAATAATATAATATAATAGGCAGATAAGCAAAACAGGTGGAAATACCTTTTGTCTGGTTCTGTTTCAGTATCAGCTGCAGATGAGGGCGACAGAACATGGTAAATATCAACAAAGAGAAGTATTTTAATCTTTGAAAACAAAAACAAAAAACGAAATAGTGTAACTATGTATGCAGAACGAGGTTGAAATGGTAGAGAGGTTTGGGGCAAGGCGTCAGAGTAAACATACAGATAAAAATATAATAAATCTTTGTTGATTGTGTGGCATTACTGAGCAAAGAGAATATTAAAGAGTATTTATAAAGCGCTTGTCCCCCTAATTATAAGCGCTTTATAATCTATTATTACCCCGACAGACCCGGAGAAGACATTCATAAACGTTCTCAGCTTCCTGGGAAGTATACAAGGCGGCTGCCTGTTAGGCTCAAATCCTTATTAATCTAACAATATCTGTCACTGTCTATAATCGAGTATCCACTCAAACCTGAGTGGATCAGGAAAAGTGTGCTTTTCCCAAGGACCAAGGACAAAATGTCAGGAACACTAAGGATTCGAACCAGGAATTTCAGATCCCGAGTCGACGGCATAACCGCTAGCCCACGACAGTGGAATGACAAAAACTGTCAGAATACAGGTAGAGTGACCGATGAATTGATGGATGGATGGATGGATGGA
>JBCAUA010084213.1:0-10678 GCA_038406235.1 Peronia verruculata | reverse complement strand
AAAAAGGGGGGGGGGGGAACAATATGAAGAACTTGATATTCAATGAATAAAGTAAACTGACATCTCTGGCCAAAATCATCATCATCATTTCATAAAAAAATATGAAGAATTTTGAATTGAGTTAATAAAATAAACTAATATCGCTAGCCAAATCCGTATCATCAGTATCATCATATTATCATCAAATCATCAACATCACCCTCTTTTTTCCTTTTCTCGTTCCTGATCTTTTTTTTTTTTTTTATCCTCCTTCGTTTTCGAGCTTTAAGCTGTTTACTGTTCCCCAGAGTCCTGACCAACGCGGCAGCCATCGTTGAGAAACATATCAAAACTAGAGACCTGTTCCAGACCCAAGGATTAGCGTCCAGAGTCAACAGTTCTTTAGTAAGCGAGAAAAACACACATAATAGCTCAGTGAATTTTTTTTTCTCTCTTCTGACTAGGCAGATTATCTACCCTAACAGAATGCAAGAGATGAGCTAAATCTATACATTCCATTTAATGTCCATAATTTTCTGCAGACATTTGTTTTCAAAGCCATTCAGCCTCCTTTCTATACCCCTTGTCGTTTTCCAACTTTCGCAGGCATTTGTAAGCTGTGATAAAGCATTCCAGTTGAACATTCTGAGCTTAGTTTTTTACTGAAATCAATTTGGAGTTCCAAATCTTGCTTAGGTTTCCGAATGCTGTTGCAGATTCTCCTATTTTGATGTTGATTTCTTTTCATGCTTCTTGATCTACAACTTCCCAAATATGTAAACTGGCTGACTTCCTCAATTCTCTTTCCTTCAAATAAAAGTGGGTGATCATTTATTGTTGACTTTTTCAGTAGTTTTTTTTTTTTTTTACAAAGCTGATTTGTAATCCGACCTTCTCAGCTGCTTTAGTTAACTTGGGTGTTTTTATTTTGCATTTTTCTTTTTTATTGATAAGCATAGCTATGTCGTCCACAAAATCCAGGTCTTCTAGTCGTTTTCCGTCAACCCATGGTATTCCTGGTGCATTTTTTTCATAACAAAGTCAATGGCCTTGCCGAAAACGAGTGGCGACAATAGGCATCCCTGCTGTCCTCCTGTTTATATTCCAAACTATCTATTTAATCTAGCCCCTGTGTGAACTGCACATAAATTGTCTCTGTATATTTCTTTTATGATGTTTATGAGGGAGGCTATCACATTTTAAGATCTTTCACAGTGAGTCCCAATGTAAACTGTCATATACTGTCTTAAGTCTATACAATTGATGTATAATACCATTATAGATCCCTGCCTTTCTACATATTCTTCAATAATGATTCTCAGCTAAGAATTTTAGCCAGACAGCTTGCACCAGTTACAAAGACTGTTTGTTCTTCTTTAAGTTATTTAAAGGTGGGAAATACATGAAAAAGAACAGAAAGAAGACTTCTTTTAGGTCAAATTTCTTTCCACCACAACACTATTGATTTAATATCTTGAATCCTTCCAGAATGCTATTTCTGTGACCCGAGAAGGGATCATTAGGATCTACTGACGTTTACATAAGATAGCCAGTGAGCCCCGCATAAGCAATATTAACAGTTTCGAGACTCTCCTTTTTCACCCGCTTTCTCAAACAGAACCAGTTGAGCAGAACGCGAGTGACCAAAGTGAAAAACGCCACGGTTCATGACGTCATCGAGGCCATGAAGACTTTCCTGGTGCGCATGCCTGAGCCCTTGCTGCCAGATGATGTTTGTGAGGCCCTCATCGAGACCTGCCAGATTGGCTCCCCGGACAATTATCACGCCATCCTGGCCGACTTCCGGAAATCCGCGCCTCACCACTTCGCCATCTTACACTTCATGATGCGTCTTCTGCACAAGGTTATTTCAACGACTTTCGTTGCCATAGATGATTGAGTCCGTCTGTTGGTTGGCTCTTGTGCTTTCACTATTCGAATTTTTACGCGTCTTATTTTGATTTTGTTTTTCGTCAAATGTCATCTGAACAAGGCAAAATCCACATAATATATAATTTGGCACCTTGCACTCACAAAGTCAAATATAATTTGTATGTATGCGTATGCGTGTATGTTAGCTGAGTGATGTGTTTCCAATATAATACACGTACATACGTCTGTTTTTGCGTTTGTTTATGTTGTTATACTCTGGCGACTCCTACCTCTCAGTGCGTACTCAATGCAAGAAAAAGTTCATTTCCTTTGCATTGTGGTCTAATAAAAATAATAATAATAATAATATATGGGATTAAATCGGTTTGTTGACTGACGGATGTCTTGCAAGTCATAACATCCATGCCTCATACACATACCATAAATACATGTACTAGTGGACTTTTTTTTTTTATTATTATTAGTCTAACTATTTCATAAGCATATAGTGAATCGTGCACGAGATGTGTACCTTATACCAAATGATGCTTCAGAATATTCATCAAAATTATGTATGTATTTGTAAGAATTTGAATGTCTCTGTGGCAATTACACATGTAATACTAAATTATAGAAACTGCGTTTCCACTGCAACTGCTTTGATTCAAACACTTTACGATTGTCGGAATCAATTACTATCGAGCCAAGAAATGGGATAATAAATATCCCCGAGTAACTTCTCTGTTTGTGCCTTCATTCACGCTTCTTTGCTGGTTATTATCCTGTTTGTGCAGGTGTCCTTACATGCGGATCACAACTACATGGATGTCCGTAAACTGGCCACCACTTTTGTCCTTGACGTCATCAAGCCCCTGAACCCGGAGGATTCAAATGATGTACTTAGAATTATATAGATAATGGAGGATGTCATATATTTACAGAGCAAAATATAGGGACCCTGAATGGACATTTTTATAGTTCAAAAAGCACTTTAGTTTTCGTTCTTTTTCTATCCCCCCCCCCTCCTTTATTAAAAAAAATTAAGACAATAATAATAATTACGACTATGGAAGGTGAATAGAGCTACAGCATCAACGACACAGAAACATGGATTGTTGGAAAGATGACTGGATGGATGGATGGATAGATGAATGGATGGCTGGCTGAATGGATGGATGCAAGGATCGATGGATGGATAAGATAAATAATGGGATGGATGTATAGGTACTAGGTGGATAGGTGCAATGGATGAATGGATGGATAAGATAAATGGAAGGGTGGATGATTGGACAGATGGTTGGATGGATGGATGGGTGGATGGATGAATGGATGGATGGATGGGTAAATGGATGGGTGGATGGATGGATGGTTGAATGGATGGATGGATGGGTGGATGGATGGATAGATGGATGGATGGAGGATGGATAGATGGATAGATGGATAGATGGATGGATGGATGGATGGATGGATGGATGGATGGATGGATGGATGGATGAATGGATGGATGGATGGTCTGTTAGCTGCCTAGACGAATGTATGTATGAATGGATGGGAATGAATGAATGAATCCAAGAAAACGTTAGTAAGAAGGTGCATAAATGGATGAATTAATGGATGAATGAATGAATCCAAGAAAACAAGAGTGAGGAGGTGTATGAATGGATGAATTGATGGATAAAATGATAGATGGATGGATGGAATCGTGATTCGGGAGGTGGCTCAGTGGATGAATAGATGATGCACTGAAGGAGTTGGATTGGTTGATGGTTAGATGGATGGATGAAATCAAAGGATGGAAAGAAGGAGGACCAAAGTGATGAGTCCGTGAATGAATGGAGGAGCCGATCTTAGCGAATCTCCCTCTTTCTTCAAGCTGGAACTCTATAACGTAACTTCGTAGACTGACTTTGTTGTACCTGCACCTTTTAATATCGAGTCTTCCTTTCATCTGCACAGCCCCACTCCTGGTATTCATATACCTGACTCCAGGCCAGCATCTGGGAGTGTTTCATTCTCGTTTTATCATCAGACCACTAACTTCAAGGTCTTTATTCGTGTTCCCATATTTCCCTGGGTTTAACCATATGAGCCGCAGTTTCTATAACAAATAACAAGCTGCACACTAGAACAATTTTTTCGTATTACATAGCTGTGTTATTAAAATTCTTGTCCAAACACAGAAACCAGTTGATATAATTCCGTTTCCTTTGGTCAGGGATTATGAAACTATGTTTGATCTGAAAACCTCGGCAGATCTAAGGGTGACTTGAAACACAAGGCCATGTACGTGGATCACCGATATTGAAAATGCGCTGTATCTGCTGCAGATTTTTTAATTTTTTTTTTTTTTTTGTTGAGAATTAAATAATCTTAAGAAGTTTGGGCTTTCGCAAGACAGCCGTAATTCACTCCCTGCTATCAGGGTGTTTTTTTTTTTTTCATTATGTGTCAATTTAATAGTTTTATCTCTACTTCACAAAAATCGATAAGAATAGTAATGGCAAAATAGTAATAACAACATCTATATAACTCCACTATACGCGCAGTTCAGGCTATAAGTACTTTTTTACAAGCTGTTGTTATCCCAGCAGACTCAATACAGACACAGACATTCTTAGGAATCTGGGAAGCATACAATTCAGCTGCTTGTTAGGTTATGGTTTTTATAAGCTTTTCAGCCTCCTGTAGTGGTGATTATCTCAGCTGTCCACAACCGTGGTCAAAAAATAACATTACACTATTGTGTTATGTGATCACTCCAATGCTTGTTAGGCGATCAAATCTTTATCATTTCTAGTAAGTAAAACCAAAACAAAAAAAAAAAAGGGGGGGGGGGAGGGGGGGGAGAGAACAAGATTAAGATTATTTCTGATGCCCATGAGACCAATATTTCAACAAGAATGCCATCTTGCAGTTTCCAATATGGACAGGAAAAAGAAAAAAAAGGGGAAGGCAGAGGGGAGAGGAGTGCAACTGGCCTGAGTACAGGATGGTCACCGAAATGAGAATCATTGCGTGAATTCGCAATGTGGCGTCGTCTGGGAATAGCGAGAGATCACCGAGTCCAGTTGATGAATTCTCTTGCAATGAGTTAGGATTGGCTCAGAGGGATAATATTTTGCATGTAGAGTCTGATTCTCAGACAAGTAAAGCCCAGTTTTATAGTGTTTGTTTGTGCAGGAGTTTTTAGAAAAGCACAATTCACAAGCCACAGGATGTCCTCTCTCTTCTATGTCTTTAACAACTAGAACATTATTAAATACATTGTAATGCCTTGTACAAGAACAGAACACACTATTTCAGGAAAACCCAAAGCCGGAAGTACGTCAGGCGTCTTCTTATGTCATTAAATCAGTATCACTGCGCAATATTGTTATTAGCGAAAAGGGGGGTGGGGGGGGAGGCGTAGTGGCTTTGTGGTTTGGCGTCTGCTCGTGGAGAAAACACGCTGTGATCGACTAGCATCGCTGGATGGAAAGACACGAAGATCAAGAACCCGCATTTTCTTCAGTGACTCAGTGGTCCCTGATTTTCTTTGGATAGGGAAGTCCGACCTATCTGATGGAAAGACGAATAATGCATCACGCGCCGAAAGGATTGGTGACGCCGAATAACGTCGCACGACTAATAACTCGAAGACGGATAAATGAGAAATTATTGTACTTGAAAACCAACATCCACAGTAGCCTGGACTGACAGTAAGTTCCTTGTAAGAGATTTTGACAGAAAGTCGTGTTCCTTGTACGTTGTCTGCGTAATCGCATTTATTTTGTTTTCTATCTTCGATTAGACTCTTAAAAGTCTGCATCATATAAGCTCAGACTTCTCCCCAAAAATTAATAAATAAAAACATTTAAAAAAAAAAAAAAAAACATTGAAATGTTGCTGTGAAGAAAAAAAGGAAAATATCAACTGAAAAGAAAAAGTCCACACTGATGTAACAACGGAAAGGGTTGGGACCTTTTGTCATACATCTTATAAAATAGCCCGGGATGTTCATAAAAATGAAACATTTTCTCATTGTTTTCTTCTCCATTTTTTTTTCTTCACTCACTTTCTTTCCAAACTTATTGTGCCATTTATTCATTACTGGAGTGTCTTCCTTTATGCATAAATATCATTACCTGTTCCGCTCTGTCTTCTTCAATCAAATTTCGCAATGATAATCTATACCTTTCTTAATGCTTTCTTTCATTCTCTCTATTGCCCTTCTGATCTATTTTTTGTATGCCTATGTGTGAGAGATAGACAGAGGTGTGTGTGTCTGTGTGTGTGTGTGTGTGTGTGTATGTGTGTGTATGTGTGTGTGTGTCTGTCTGTCTGTCTGTGTGCTATGCGTTTTCTGTTCTTTCTCAAACAATGTATTTTTTACCCCCATGAAATATGCGGCCTGGCTGTGCAGCGACATGTTTCAGCCAATGAAATATTCATAAGCAAGGCTTGAAATTATGTCTCGAGCAGGAAGAATTGCCCAGAAAAGCAAATTTCAAGTCTACGCCCTGGTGATCTTTGCACTCATTTTTTTGCTTTGTCTTCTCCTATTGTGCCCATTAAACTTTAAAGAAATACAAATTAATGCACATTTTGTCAAACTGGGAAGACGAAAAGCAAAGACAAAACAAACAAACAAACAAATAAAGAAACTAAAAGAAACGAAAAAAAAAAAAAAAAAGAAAAAGACCAACAGTCTATTGAGCCCACAAAATGGCCTCATAATGGTTCATATTCGACAAAGCAAAAACCTGGAAATCCTGGGCAGAGTGTTTGTACCCACTGATAAAAATAGAGCACTCAGTTATGTTTGTTACCTCCACCACGAGATCTAAGAACAATTGTAACCGGTCCTGTGCACATTTATATGTTTTTGTATGCAATGGTAGTGAGCAGTTTGGAGTATTTGTACCCTTGTAGTAAAATCAGACAGGAATTTCCACGCAGACAAGCAACTCTGTTGACTTGAGATTACAGTGTCCACCACACACCTTTTTTTTTTTTGTTTGTAACGACGAGATGAATTTGGCTAAAAATGTCCACCTGGCCCAAAACGAAATAAAGTTTCTACATGGCCACAATAGTTACTCTGAAAAAAAAAATCTATGATATGGAACAGATCATTAATTAACTCTAAATATGTCACCACAACTAGTGGAGTGTTCTTGCGTCTAAAATCATATTATTATATTCGATTGATGACAGCCTATGTCTAAAACCAACTGTGAGAGTCGTGACTTTTTACTCTTATATAAGAGATTGTCTAGACAGAACTCACATTTAGAGTATAATGAGCAAATCTGTCACCACATGAAATCCTCAGACACTTGTAGAGTTAAATAACGAGTGTAGATGACAGTATTGTGGTGTTCGATTTCGGGCTGGCGTTGGTTCGGTATCCAATGTCTTTCAGCAGTCGGTGCTGGCTCTGCTGATGTATGGAGATGCGACATGACAGAATCAAGCTCTATTCAAATTTTGAGTATAATGGAGTTATTGGTATCATTGTGAAGATTATTCACTTTTCTTTACGAAATTTTATCCATCTTAAGTAGAAGTCGAGATATTGGCATTTAAAGACGATGGGGGTGATCTGTTGCTGTAACTAAAATTAGTGAGGAAATGGCCGATCCCTTTTTGTAAATCCTTTTTAATCCTTATAAAGCCATATCATCGAGTTACAGTTTTGGCCCTTTTAATCATTTTTTTTTTTTTTTAGCACATTCAACTCTGAAATGCACTTTTTGATGATATCGAAGGAGTTTGTGAAGAAAACATAATTACGTTAACAGTTCATTCACTGTTGAAAAAAAATTGCGCCTGATTTCATCGTGTAATGTCTCATATGGAGATGCAAGTGGTTTCCATGGGCATTGCTTTTTCTTGTCCTTAGCTTAGTTTTCTGTGGCCTCTCAGCTCCTAAAATTGGACTATCACAGCCGTTTGGATATATACCATGTCTGGCCGCGGAAATCGTTGCTATTCAGTTCTGAAGTACAAAATGCCATCCAATATCTAAATACCACTGAGGAAGTAACTTTAAAGTTTTTTTGCCAAATAATGTTTCGAGACAGGCTCAGTGCCTTTATTATAATGAATATTGTTATAATGAATGTTTTCATATCGGTCCGCCTTCCTCTCGACTAGTCAGGCTGGGACAAATAGACAATAAAGGAAACTAAATGACGGTTTCTTTTCCTGAGCTTAATCTTTTTGTATTCGTGGCCAACCTCGTGGTATCGTATTGTGAAGACTGTCAGCCTAGATGCTCTAATCCCCTGGAGATATCATGTTAATCAAATATTTCAATCTTACTCCACAGGAGTAATGGTTTCAAGTTTTGCCCGCGAGAGGGCTGTCAGTCGTGTCTACAGACTTACGTATGCGTTTGAATTGTTTTACAGGATTATGTGTGTGAGCATGTCTCGAGTCTTTCTGTATACCATGTTATATATGTACGTATGTTATTGCCCTTGTTTGTTTTCAGGCACATTTCGTGTGTGGCTGCAAAACATTTTGGTTCTGTAAAGCGCTTCGAGCTGAGCTCTACGGGGTTGAGGCACTATATAAATGCCCTTTATTATTATTATTATTATTATTAATTTAAGCATATCAGACTGAATAGGATAAATCCTTCTAGAATCGATAAAAAGGAGAAAGTGCTCGTACTATGGCCATAATTATATTATTAGAGGGATGAAAACTTCCAGAGAGAAATCGTAGAAGGAAACGTCGAAGAGAAAAACCGGAAGCGGCAGAAAACGAAAAAGTTGGCTCAAGAATATTGAAGAGATGACTGGGAGAACAATGCATGAGTGCTGCCAGATTACACTAGTGCGAGAAAGATGGCGTGACATGACCTCAAACTTCTTTAATTGTACAGACGGAACCTCGAATGAATGAGGACAACTTTTCCATTCATGAAATTATTTAGTTGAGTCAAAAATAATCTTTGCTTGTTTCATTTGTCTCAAATGTTTATTATTATATTCCTGCCTCGTCTTACAATACACAATTTACTCGTCTATGGGACAGGTGGAAGATGTTTAGCATTAAATAAACATCACAGAGAGGGCAATATCATTGCCCTTTCTACTTTTTTATTTTGAAACTTACACAAGTAAAAATAATGAGTAGAGATACATTATTCTGATTTGCAACATAGCACAGTTTTTCATAAATTTTATCTTTGAACGATAGTGTGGAAGTATTTCTCCGTTTCTTCAATATAATAGTTCGAAACCCATTCTCTCGGCAATGGAATATAATAATCTTGAATTTGGCTGCTGGGCTACATAGCTCGTAGGAAATATGGATTGGCTATTTAGTATTATAAATGAGTTTGTTTTTGAAAGCTTCAGGCCTATGCGCTCGTCCTGGAGAGCTTATAAGTAACCTTTTCGTTGAATGTGAATGCAAACAATTGGTTAATAAATGGATGATTGGGTGGATGGATGGATGGATGGATGGATGGATGGATGGATGGAACAAAAGACAACCATTATTTCTTTATGTTAGATTCCTGCATAACAATACGATTTGGAATATCAGGGTCTCTTTAATGAAAACCTATCGACAGACTGGCACTTACCTGTCAGTATCAGCCTGAAGTAGTTGCTCGCGTCGCTGGGAAAACATCGCCTAATGTTTACTCGACCCACTGCCGTGTGAGCGAAGTCTACGTGGTACACATTGCTGTCGATACTATTGGTGTTTTGCTGGAAAGATCAACGAGAATGAAGGGGGGGGGGGGGAAGGTCGAGAATAAGAGAGTGTGACAGAGAGTCGTGACTTTTTCTCTTTGGCTCCCCCCTTCCGTACAACACTTTTCGGCTGAAAATATTCTGCCACGCACAAATGAAGTGTGCCGCGAAGAAAGTCGTGCCCTCCTCTTTATTTCCTATCGGTGATTTCACTGACACGACTAGATGTGAGGAGTCGTGACGACCCAAAAAGACGTGCGTGCTTGCAGCACTTCTTTTTCGCGTGCGGACAGGCCCACCCTGCTATCGGAGTGTTCCAGGACGCCGTGAAGATAAAATTTAAAAAAAAAAAAAGGGGGGGGGGGGCAACAGCACACAAAGCCAACAAAGCTTTGTACTTCTCAGGCGCCATTCGCACACAATCCACAAATTTCTCTTTGTGTTTGAGCAAGTCAGGTTTCAAGTGGTAGTATGCTCCACGTTGTCTTCTTGATCTGTTTATAGGATGCACTCCAAATCTTCGACAACGCTGTATTCTCTGTCTTCTTCTCTACAGCCACCACACAAAAAGTTTCTCACCCCTGCTCAGTGCAATGTTTTTACAGTCGGACGGAGTCTCGCTGACGTATGGGATCACCATTTCCGACCTAACTGCTCGTCCGTTTCGCAGCGTACTTCAGCCGTGCGTGGCAGTATATTTTCAACCTTAAACTGATATGAGATGCCACACAGCGAACCAGGTGCTTGTCAAACTGAAGCGACCCGAGAAATACGTGCAATAATAGTTTGACTATTTTTAATAATTCAGTAAATGAATTTTTAAC
Organism: Peronia verruculata; assembly: GCA_038406235.1. Lineage (NCBI taxonomy): Eukaryota > Metazoa > Mollusca > Gastropoda > Systellommatophora > Onchidiidae > Peronia > Peronia verruculata. Next base: position 309 of record JBCAUA010084213.1, on the reverse strand, counting down.
GCGTTTTTTTTTACAAGAACTTTCTACTTCAATCTAAAATATATTTCAGAGTTAAAACTGCTGAAATAGAATGAGTAAGAGACGACAATTTGTAATTTAGTGGTATGAGCTAATAAAGATTAATAAGAATTAACAAAAATGATCAGCCATTTTCTCACTAAATTTAGCTGCTACAACAGGTCACCCCCATCGTCTTTAATGAGCCATTTTTTCAGCCAGCTAGGTTACTTCTCTTTGCCAAGTACAAGAGGTGTAGGATAAGCATCGCAAAGAAGGAAAAAATCACTTTTTCTCTTGTTATTTGAAACA
>JBCAUA010084212.1:0-24434 GCA_038406235.1 Peronia verruculata | reverse complement strand
CCTCAAAAAGGGGAGGTGAGAGGCTAGTGACTCAACTCTGTCGCTCGTAATGTATTTCCTGTTGTTTAAATTTGGCAGTCCCCTATTTGGGGCCTGACGGAAAAAGGTACGGGGAAAGCGACTCTACTCTGTCTGCACCTTAAGATGAGTATTTGATATAAGCTGAGTACTTTCTTAACTATATGTTCACAGCTAGTCAAAATGAGCTGCATGTCAATTTTTCACCAAGCTGAGTATATAATTACCCCCCAAAAAGCCTTAATTTAATCGCTCTCAAGTGCTGGAAACAGTTCCAACATTTTTGACCGAGAGAAAATCCAGACTGCACGAGTCAATTATAAGGCTCGGCCCATGGGTTTAGTAATACGGTGTAGTATCAAAAATCAGGCAAACAGAAATGTGAAATAACTTTTCCTGCGGTTTTATTCAGAAAAAAAAAAACCCCGGTATATTGGCGTGAGTACTTCTATTTACAATCGGATTCCTGCCATCAAAATTTGACAGTCAAATCTTGTGCGCATGAAAGATTTAGATCGAGCGATTTCTGGCTGCCTTAAGCACTTGCTCGGATTCCTTCCAAAACATTACTGTCAATGATTCCCCTGTCACCCCCCCCCCCCCGAGCCCTCCTCCTCGCATACACACACATTCCTGTCCTCTTTTCCTTTTATTATCTTCTCTTGTTTCTCTCTCTTTCTCTCTCCGACCTCTTTTGTCTCTGTCCTGCTATCCCTCTTCTCGTCCTTTCGTCTCTTTTCTTTCTCTCTTCAGTCGTTGTCGTTCTTTCTCCCATATACTTTTTATTTTATTTTTATCCTGCCCATTCCCCCACTCTCTCCTGTTCTCCTGTCCCCGTGCAGAGGAAACAAACAAAGGGAATATTAAAAGGACAAATTGACACAGCTTATGTCAGTATTCAATCACGAGTTCCCGTCCCTCCCATTGTGTATAGAATCAGATTACGGCATAAGTAAATCATGTGCAAAAAGTCTATAACAAGCGAAAACATTTAGTCTTGCCGTGAACTCCTAGGTTTCCCGCAATTTTGTCTGATATTATTTTGAGTCCTTTGTCAGCACATTGTGAAACAAAACTCGAAACTGCAACTGTCCTATTACTATGTTATTTTGTTTCCTTGTCCTCAGTACTTCAGCGGCAGCAAGACCCTGGAGCCAGTGAGACGGCCACCCCTCTGTCCCTCCATGCACAGGTCACAGTTCAAGTTTGGCACAAATGAAGAGCCTAACCACTTCTGCTCTGACCACATGAGTACTTACTACGAAAAAGACATTATACCTGTAAGTATTACTGGCCACTAGTATGTTTTTACTTCCTTCATAACCTTACAACATCTACTTCCCTCCTTCGTTGTCTGTCCTTTGGGCTCTCTGTCACACCTCTCTCTCTCTCTCTCACTCTCTCACTTTCTATCTCTCTTTCCTCTCTCTATCTATTCTGCCTTTATCCTCTTTCTTGTTCGTGTATCATTTCAAACCTCTTCTCTCCCCAGATACCACTCCAGAGGAGGTTGAAAAGCGTAGAACAACCAAAACCTCTTCTTTCTCTTTCTCTCTCTTTTTGTCTCTCTTTTGTTTGTTTGTTTTTTGTTTTTTATCATGTTTCGGTTACCGTATATGTACATCTTTCAGCCTCCTGGAGGCGGTTATGTCGATTTCATCTTTCATTTTATCCTTTTTTTTTCTTCTGTTTCCATCCCCTCTTCCCCCCCCCTCTCTCTCTCTCTCTCACACACACACACACATACATATCAACACACACACACATGCACATGCATACTGTCTTTTCCACTTTCATCACCTTGGATTCACTACACCAGTTCAGTTTACATTTTTATGGTCAAAAACGCACTTCTCTCTCACTTAGCATATCATTATCATGTCTTCAAAACTTTCCATCCCGTGAAGTACGAACCCAGGAGGTTAGAATTTATTTGCATTACTATTTTAAATCAGCTTTTCCGCATGATATGCACTGCAATTCCCTTTCATCTCTCTCTCTCTGGTTTGTTTTGTTTGTTTGCTTATACCATGACTAGGGAATTGTTAGTCCTGTTTTGCGACATTCAAACATCAGAGATCCACGTCGACAACGGTTAGAGACGTCTATGTCAAAAGTCTTAATGCTTGTTCAGATAAGAAAAATACAGTGAGCAAGGTTTTGGTCTTTTATTGCCTGTAAACCTAAACTGGAATGAATATCATTATAGAAACAGCAGAATAGTCAACCGATACACTACCGGCAGTGACTGACTTCATAAAAAATGTGGAAGTTTGTTCTTTGTTTGCATATAAATAAATTTTAATCGTTACTTCAGCTCTGCCACCAGCGATATGCATATCACGCTGAAATAAAAATCTCGAATCTGTCTTGTCCTGGTCCTTTACATGATACTTTTATATATTGCATGTGAGTTCGGATGCATCTCGTATACATTCTGTATCTCATCAAATGCATGTGAACGAAACTTCCTTTTGAGAACAGATAAAGTTTATCTTATCTCATTTATCTTATTTCATGATCGACGAGACATACCATGTAAGCAAGAGAGTTAGTGCGGGGCTCGTTTAGTTCAAGAACGTTATGTAGATTATGTTCCGATGCTAAAGTCTAAACACAAACAAGATGAACGATAACCATTTTCAATAACAATAATATAATTTTTATAGCAAGGTACCGAATTGGCAGATGCTCTCAACATTTTGGGACCCATGTGTCCTACTACAAACCTTGAGTCATCGTTTTTTTAGATTAAAACCTTGAGTCATCATTTTTGAGATTACGACATGCCCAGTTGAGTGTTTACCATTCATGTCTTTAAGCATGAGTCTGATTTCCTCCTTAAGTTCTTTGCTACCATTCCTTGATTTTTATTTCTTGCAACTCTTCGTAAAATTTAAATTCATGGTCAAATTAGATCCGTCGGTTTGTGGGTGATAGTTTCTGTCAGTATTCGCCTTCTCTGTTAGGCCAATCGGCTCCACATAATTGGTACTAGATCTAGACATATTTGTTTGTTTTGCATATTGGATTTGTTCATTTGTTCATTCTTATCTCTTAGTTTATACCAAGGCCAATCTAGTTTATATCAAGGCCAATCTAGTTCATACCAAGGCCAATCTAGTTTATACCAAGGCCAATCTCTCTCAGCTGATGTCACAGATCTTTAAACTTAAACTTTGGAGGAAAGTTGTATCATTTACTTTGTGAAGTAATTCATTCCCCCCCCTCCCCCCCTCCCCTTGATATTCTTATGTACAGCTCATCTCCATTGATGGTTTCGTCATAAAATCAAAATAATACCTGTATTATGAGTTTCTTCCGATTTATTCTTTTATTTATTTATTTATTTTCTTAAATTCTCTTAGGCTAGAAAAGCCCCAATCAGTGTTCCCAATGTGGCTATCTTCACGGCTCAGATGACTTACAGTTCCCATAACCATGAGCGTAGTCGGACAACTTACTACCGAGGCCGCTTGTTTTGACAGTTCCATCGATTATCTGCCAGTATCTAATCTCCATTTATTTGGGTCTTGGCGATGACGACTTCAACTGTTCTCTCTTTGAGTTTCTACTTTCTTCCTCTGTAATCCACTTATCCTCATTCCTTTTACAGAATCTTGGAGTGCAATCGTTGCTAGGCCGTTAAGTCTTGAAATATGGCCTTGCCATAAAAAAATCTGAAAATTATACCAGGCATTTAGCAGTTTTCATACGATTTGATGTTTATTTATTTATTTATTCATTTTGTTCTTTCAAAGGCCAACCGGCTTCATCTGATGTCTCTAGTCAACCGTGTGAACCAGACAGAGGGCGGGAAGGTGAAGGAAGTGGTCAAGCCCGAGCAGGGACCTCTGAACAACTGGTCTCAGTACAACCGAGTTCACAACAAACTAGGACTTCTCCGGGGTCCAGGCGTGGGCAGAGAATATCCCGTCAGGCAGCAATATGATATCATTACAGGTGCTGACCCCCCCCCCCCTTTTTTTTTTTTAATTTGTTCACTCCTGCTAAACTTTTAGCCTACTTATATTAGCCGGAGATGGAGTTAGTGATAATAGTCTGTCCAGAAAATTCAGACACACACGATAACATGGTTTGGAAAACCAATCAGATCATGAATTTTCACAGTTGATCAGTTCTCTTACTTTGAGTGTGCCCACATGCTGTTGCGGATAATCTGCATTTTACTAGATTTATCACAACTGATTTAAAGAAGATAGGGTCCAAAAGAAGATAGAGGTCCCAAAGGCAGACTTCATGTATCCTTTACCTATTACATTTTGAAAGTCACAACAAATGTAATACAAGTACTTCCATTTGCATTGCTTAGACAAATGAAGAACAGAAACGTGAAGTTAACGCACGTCTGGCAATCTTCTTGATATAATACTTGCACTTCTAGTATCTCAATAGTTAATGCTATTGTACGTGAGAATTCACGACATGTAGCCCAGTAATAATCATAGATATGCCCTCCCCCCCCCCCTCCCCCCCCCAAAAAAGAAGGAACAAAATGTTTGGTTTGCAAAAACACAAAAATCTTATCAACAGTACATGTATTTAACTTCTGAAAATTGATTCGGGTCATCACTTTTAATGTTGGAATTTGATATCAGAATAGGCAAATACAATCAATGTATGCTAATGTTTTCAGTAATCTTGTCTGTCATGTTCCTCAGGTGAGGAGAAAGGGCCAGCATGGAAGCCAGAGAATGCTCGAATCTCTGGCAATCGCGTGTTACATGGCATAAGGCGACAACTGGACACCAAACCCTTGTTGTTCTAGCAAACTCAAGAACTAGGAACATAATTCATCTGTTTCACTGGCATTACTTATCAGTATTCTATTGTGTTCTGTCCCTGTCAATTACTTCTGTGCCACCACCTGTCACTGTGGATGAATGACCAATTGTCAAAGGTTGGATAAGGATTGTCTGTAATGTCTTTTAACCTTCGTTTCGTAGTTGGGATTGTTTGCACCAGACTAATTATGGAGTGGAAAACCAAGATATTCCACAAATGGTAATCTAGTGACTATGAAATTGGCATGAAAGTGATAAAAGGATGCATAATCACAAAATGCGACCAATTTGTTCGCCTATTTCCGACCTCCTAACCGACTTTCGCCTGCTTCTCAAGTTCCCCACAATAAAGACAACTCCATCTATTATTCAGATTATAAAAGGGAAATTGCATCATTGTAATGTTATGAACAGTATCAGAACAAATCACTAACCAGGAAAGCATTTGAATCTGAGCTCAACCCCTCGGTCTGAGTGTATCAAAGCTACGGATTTTCTGTCTTCGTAAATTTTCCTCAAGATCTGCTTTTCCGTTTTTGTATTCATATTATATAAAGAATACCTGGTGTAGTTCCCCGTGTTTCGAGTGTTGCATGAAAGTTGCCTTCACTTTCTCCATTTTTTCACTTTAGGTTGCTTATTTAAAATGTGCATATATATGAATGTCATGCCGGCTCATTTTATGAAAACCGACTGACTTTTCATATCCCAGTAAGAGAGTACATCGTACTACTGCTGTTGATACGTGAGGCTGTGATACTGACAGGCTGATCTGTTGTACGAATAGAACATATAAGCTTATTTTGAACACCCAATAGTGATGTCATGGGGTTGTGTGCTTGAACTCAGCATTACATGCCAGTAGTTCAGTACTGATGGGGAAATCAGTCACATTGTGACAGAGATGTCGTCGCCCCCAACATTAAGTTGTCCTAACTACAACAGTTTTATGATATAAGTAGGATAATTTAAATGTAATTCTGAGGCGACGATGTGCGGAATTAATGGCTTGATCGAATCTCAACTACGTTAGCAGTATTATGAGAATGCAACAAACGAATATAAAACATTGTATTCTTATGAGTGATAACTTTCTGTGCATACATAATATGCTCTGATTCCCCTGTAAATGCCTTGATAAACATGTATTCTCTCAAGTTGTTTTGAAATCATTCTTTGTGATGAGTGGAGTTGACCTACCACTGGTGAATGCTTTATTGATATTAAATGTGATAATGCTTTGTTTATTCTAGAGCATAACCGTTAATCTTCACTATGGAAGCCATGGAATCTTTAATTAAAATTGCATACAGCTGTGATGTTAGACAAAATATTCGCGTATGATGTTTTATTTTTTTATTTTATTTTATTTTATTTGTCTGTTTATTTTGTGAACAATATTTTACCTTATTATTTATCTATTTATGTAAAATCATTAAAAAAAACCCTTACATTTTACATTTATTCGATGCAGAAGTTAAACAATAGGTCCCGTGAAATACACATGTATGTGTCAGCATAAGTTTATTACATTTAACTTCTGACAAGTCCATCTGGCTCGTATTTCTTCACATCTAACACAATGTGATCATATAACAAACACTGTTTCTGGAACAATTTGCACTGATCAAAACAATGTTTGCAGCCCATTTTCACCAAACCAATTACATGTTATGTCATATAAGCTGTAGCTTGTTTAATAATAATGATTGAGAGAGATATATAAACTGTACATTCTTACGTTCATGGAAGAACATTTCAAAGCCATTTGTAATCACATTTATCACTTATCAGATTTCCAGGTGTTTTGAAAATGGTCAGAGAGGAAATGGTTCAACAAAATCTGAATAATTTCTCTCTTCGGTCATTCTTCCATTTAAAAACACACAATTATACATATCTGTGATTTTATTCCGGCTCTAACACTGTAGACAGTGGAACCAAATAATGTCCAGAGTAATAGTAGAACTGAAACGTGAAGTACGTGGCAGTGGTGTCTATTACAGGTCGGAGAAAACTTGAACTCACAATATCATGTTTTCATACTTAGGAACAGGTTTGCCCTTTTTCATCTGAGCTATTCCAGATTGTCCTTTCCTTGGCTGAGCTCTTCCAAATTGTCCTTTCCTTGGCTGAGCTCTTCTAAATTGTCCTTTCCTTGGCTGAGCTCTTCTAAACTGCATTCTTCTTTCCAGTTACAGCTTTGTTTTGGTAACTTGTGTCGAAATCATCTTGTCCAGAAGTTGAAAAAGTTAACATACATGTCTTAAATAAAAATTATTCTTAACTTCAGCATTGTTGTTAGCATTTTCTCTGTCCACCTTTGTTTGTTTGCTTTAGTTTTGTTGCTATTTGTGTTGCAATGTTGATGGTGTTTTCTGGAGATTCTAATCTTCAACTGGCAAGTCATTGGTGGTAATTAGTTTAAACCCTCGTTTTCCAGTGCATTACATTCCCTACAGAACACAATGAAATAGGGAAAAAACTTCAATGATATTAAGAGATATAATGATTTAGTTATATATATATATATATATTTTTTTTTTTTTGTCTTGTTTTGGTTATAGTACGATTAGCCATTAGAGTCAAAGAATTTACTGCTACTGCAAAACATGTATCCAATCAAAGCCCATTATAGGAACTACTTCTCTATTTTTAATATAACTCATGTGGAGTAGGCCTATTTAAAATCCATGAAAATTCTTAATCATGGAAAAAAATGGAATCATGTAAAGATAATGAAAAAACTCACGAAACACTGGCAGGATTGGTTCACAAAGTGAATTTTTTAATAAGTGATAACAAAAAAAATGATAACAGTAGGCATCTTGCTACAGCACACAATAGGGAAACCACAACAACAATGTGACAAAACCAGAGTATCAAATATAATGGATGCTGAATTCTAATAACTACTTGTAATCACTCAAGAAAAAGAGAATCAGGAATCCTTGATCTTGAACCTTTAGTGATAAGAGAATCTTATGTTAATTTGATCTCTCTTGGATACTGAAGAATGTACCAATCACATTCCATTTACAATACCAATTCTATCCATCTTGTCTTTTTAATTAGTTCCAACTTCATTTTGAAATACAATCTAGGTGATGTTAACATCTAGATACTGTGGAGTGAATAAGTTCGGTACAATGTATCATGAAAAATTTGAAGTTATATCAATACTAAAAACAGTGGAGAAGTAATAACTCTTGACATTTTTTTCAAAAAGAAACATTTAATTTTTTCCTCCAAGAATGGACCTGATGTATTGCAATGTATTGTCCGCATAAGGTGAGCCACACGAGTATATGTGTTCAGTGATATGTCCTACACATGGTATTGTCTCCCAATAAAAATGTTCAATTTCCCACTTGATCAAATAGCACGAGCATCTCATTTTATGTTGTAGACAAATGCATGGCAAGTTCATTCTTTCAACTAAAATCATAGTGTCTGTAATATCTAATTTACCAATTGCTGTATAATCTGCAATGAACTGCAATGACAAATCCAATACAAAGAACATATTGGGCATCTAATTGTAGTCTATATGGGCCTAATTTGATTATCAAAGTTCAAATGACATTGATAAACTAACAGTCCAAGGAACTGATGATGGAAAGATATGGCTATATAATTCTGATAATATCAGAATTCTGATACTGTGGAATAAGGTATCTACACAAAATGACTTGGCTGTTGAAATGTCATGGCACATAGCCTACTGGTTAAAGGATTATAATACCACAACATTGGGCTATAAACTTTCATATACAATCTTCTTCTTTCAAACATCCTGTGACTAACCTTTAGGTTCTCACACTGTGCATTTGTGGTCAGATACCTGTGCTTAATTAATGATTACTTGTATTTATATTATGTACATAGTTCCAGTCCAATTAATCTATCTGGGCAATTGAGGGGACAGTATGACTACTATGTTACACTATCTTAAGGTCATATCCATTCACTTAATTGTATCTTTAAAAAAAAAGAAAACAAAAATTTATATACTAAGTTAGATACCGGTATTTAGTTACTTTTTTTCATTCATTTTGTTTTCTTTCTTTCTTCCCTTGTTTCTTTTCTGTATCTGTTTTGAACTCTTGTGTTTCTGCACTGCCTAGACACATCAGCAAGACAAGCAGAAACTGTCTGCAGCACCTATTTCATAGTACAAAATGAGCATTTACAACATTCTAAATATTTCTTAAAACTCTTAAAAGCTGTTATTTCAAAACCAAATCCCTTCACAATCTTGGGCAGTTTGAGTCTCATGCTGGCAAGTAAATTTTGTGACAATTCTGTAATCTAAGATCTGGATATTCCTTTCATGAGAAATTATTAAATCCCTGTCAAAACATGACAATGATGATAAGACTTTAGAATGTTGACAATTTCTTGGAAATATGACAAGAGAATTGTGACTGTAGAAAATGCAGGGCCGATATGAAAAAACGAGACAGTTCATTTAGACTAGGAATGAAAACTAGCTAAATCTACAATTCAATTTATGACTGCAGAAACATGAGAATCAAGCAGGAGTTGGGAGTGAAAGAGGAAGGAGTAGGGTTAAAACCAAAACAGGACAGCAGGAATACATTCCTCAATTTCTGTCATTTAACTGGCTTTATACCAGTGACAATTTTCCCAAAGGGTATCTCTACACTGAAATATTAATCTGGATTAATAATAAATGGTACATAACATGTACATGTATTACCATATATATAACCACTAGTCTGTTCCATGTAAAGTGAGCATCCTTGGACTGAGGCCAATCTCAAATTTAACAAAAAAAAATTTTTAAAAAATAGATGGAAATAAAAAAAAAAAAGAAAGAAAGACAAAGAGACAATAACTGGATAGCTGGAACTTATATATTCATATATGTATATATATTTATTCATACGACACAAAACCAGAACAATGATGACAAAAGCACTGATTTCTACAGCACTGATTTAACTACAAAACAAAAAGAAAATCATGTAAGAATACACGGGACAAAAACAAAAGCGGCAACTCTGACCATTTAAAAAAAAAAAAAAAAGCAACAACGTAGACAGCGGTCAAATCTAAGTACAAAATATGACGACAGCAATACAGACTATAATAAAAAAATTTTTAAAAATGCCACTAGTTCAGCTTGAATGTATTTAAGGTCAAGTAAATGTATAAGAGAAAAAAAAAAAAAAAAGACAAAAAGGCTGATCACTGTCGCTAAATTACTCTTTTCCATTTACTTTCAAAGACGATGATGAACATTTTCTTTAGACTTCTAGTTTTCTTTTACAATGTCTCCCTCCACATTCTCAGCCTAACAAATTACATACAGGCTACTGAAAATATGTGATCTTAAAAAACATATGCTTCTCATTGCAAAGTCTGGTAAAAATTAATTTTCAAATTATCAAACTCAAATATGAAAAGTCTATCAACCAGCAAATTGAATCAAATTTTTCTCGGACTGTAATAACTTTCAGTATGTAAAACATCTACATTGCATAATATGGGGAACAATTCAGTAATTTCATGAAGTGATTAAATCTGGCTGTTTCTATTAGATGTCCAGATTTACAATATCTGTCAGCAGTGCTTTCTTACTGAGTTCATCTCTGAAGAATACATATATCCTTGTACTTCATGTAAGGTAAGACTAGCCATCCAGAACAGCTCCTACTATGCTTGGCACCCAAAAATGGCTGCTTCAATTTTTGTTGGAAAGCACATTGTTAAATGTGGATAATGAGAACTACCCCAAGATAAACCTCTTAGTTTACCGAACAACACAATACACAGTACCACACTGTCTATGTCACATGCACAGTGGAGCACACTGCTATGTAGTCTACCAACACACAACACATAATCATTAAAAAAAAAAATAAAAAAATATGTGGTTATTTCAAGATCTCCTTAATCAATTCCCTCTGAAAGTTCAGAATACTTGCACAAAAAGATACCCAACTCATACAATTCTAGTTTCATGCATTTCTGTTGGCACAGTGAGTCAGACCTTTCATATTTGATATCAACTGAGAAAAACCTTGAGTGAGAAGGCTGGAAACACTTGGAGGGAATTCACTAGTCTGTGAGCTATGTTGAGAAATAATTGCACTGTCTAGTTCTCAGTTTAATGATGGAATCGTTTTGACTGACTGAGATCTACATGTATTTTCAGTCTTTCCCTGGCAGTGGAAAGGGTAGTACAATTTTAAGTAGAGAATTTCATGGAATTTCAAAATAAATTTTTAACTTTGAGCTACTGCTCAAGCATATATGTCTGAGAAGTTAAAATTCCCAATCATTGAGAATCTTATGGCCAGTGTCAGTTTCTTTCTCCCACTGTGGTTTGTCACACATTGTCTCATCTCAACAATATTTACAACAGTTGCATGATAAATATGAAGATGACTCCTTATTTTTTATGTACTTTTCCATAACATAGATTCAATGGTAATTCTTGTATAATCTCTTTGCATGTGTTGAGCTGGCATCAAAGTTTATTTTTCAGTCTAATAGTGTGGCACCATCCCCTGTATTTTCTACATCAAGCGAGCTAACAGCATATACTGCTTTTAAATTTTAGGTTAAGCCATGTGTCTTCACCTTCACGATGCTGGATTATGTGTAGACAACAACAGGTCATGGTATTCAAAGTACAATTTTCAGTTTTTTTTAGCCCTGAGAATATTACAAAAAATTTAGATTTTACTTTTCATTTCAGTATCTGTGGAAGTCTCAGGATGAATCTCATTTCTGAGCCTGATATCACATAATCTTACAAATACTAACAGAAGTACCAACTGTAACTTTGGCATGCTCTATTAAACTTTGCTCACCAAATGACATATTACAACTATGGTGAATGAGACACTGTTTCTCTGGAATCCAGTGGTGAATTAACAGGTCTAATGTGACGAGCTGTTGTCAGGGTACAATTCTTGAGGATACTGAAGGTATAATTCTCTACGATACTGAACTAGTCCTCTATGTAATGATTCTGAGTACATGGCTGCTGTTGTCATCTTTACTGATCTCTGAACCAGATATATACAGCACAGGTATAAGGTAGTTTCTCATGTTTTTTCAGGACTGATGGCTTGACAGATAATGGAATGTTTATCACTTGTGTCTTTAACTCAAGCAGCTGGCATTGAGAACAAAGGTCTGAGTTTTTTTTTCAATAGCTGGAAAGATTTAAAAGATGAATATAAAGATCCATTAGAACCATCTACAACACACAAAGTTCACACTGAATCAGTCTTAATCACTCTTTCAGAGAGAGTCATATGGCTGTAATGCTCAAAGTAAATTCCCAAACAATCAACAACTTCAGAGAAACAACATATGCAAACAAAGCGATGTCTTGAAAATGACATCTCACCAAAGGCTGATCATGAACAGCGATAGAATAGATTATGAATTTCATGATAAAGATGGTGAAATTATGAAACTGAAATAACCATTGACTGAACCTAAATATATCTCGATGGATAAATCATACATTTTTTTTTTTTACCACATCAGAAATACCTATGTGAATGACCACTTGCTTGGTAATCCATACAGAAAGAAAGAAAAAAAAAAACTTACAATCTTCATTTCAGTGACAAAAATAAAATATAGTAAATACAACATGCTCTTGCTTTGTTATCAATTTGTACTTAGAAAAAAAAAAAAAAAATTTTGTATGGATGATTAGATTTAATTTCGGCTTTGTGAAATATTCAGTATTTAAAAGTATGCCAACACATTTTTTCCTCCATTTAACATGAAGTGAATCATATTATAATGTAAATTGTGCTGTGTTTAATTTTTTGTTTAAAAATGTTTAAAAAAAGAAAAAAGGAAAGGAAAGTAAGCTAAAGAAAAAAAAATGACATAGTGATTATAAATAGAGGCTTGCTCTTTACCAGCAGAATAGATGAGAGTGCTGGTTCATTACCCATGTGATTTCATGCAAACAATTTTTCAGCATTCTTGGCTACATCTTCTAGTGTACATGATGTATTGTAAAGAGCATGCCTCACATCATGTAATATAATATGGGAATATATGCAAATACCAACAGCGCACCATTTAAAAAAAAAAAGAAATTGAAAAAGGAATAAAAAGAAAAACAGGAAAAAAAAAAAAAAAAAGGGGGGGGGGGGGGGTAAACAATCAACAACCTCCCCTCCCCCCCCCCCAACAAACCAATAATGTCAGGTTCATCTCAGCTGATGAACCGCTCAGATTTAGATTTGACATACATAATAACTGCTGAAGCCCTTTTACACTGTGAGGAGCTCTCCATTTTTAATCATAGAAGGCTATAGGTGCTGCTCATCCCTGAAGCCACTCTTCAGACTGGGCCTATCGGACAGGCCCGGAGTGTTATTGCTTCAGGGAATCTCAGACACCTGTAACCACAACAACAGTGTAAACATGCCCTGGATGGAATACACTTTCAAAAAAAATATCAATAGCCTTCTGCTTTTCTTCCTCCATCCATGTCCCATGGGGAGATTTTTCTCTGCTTCCCAATCTGAAATCTTTAATGCCAAAGTAGAGATGGGGGTGGGGGTTATGTGGTGATGATGTTGATTCTTCCTCAGATGTAATACATGACCACTCCCCGGCCCCGGGCGTGAACGGTGCAGTCTCTCCCTTGTTGCGATTTCCATACTGAGTCCATTACATCCCTTTCTCCCCAGTCCTCCGCTGGCCCCACAATCACATACAGGTTATTACTGGTGGGGGGTAAAACAGCAGGGGAGAATAATGACTTTTATTTTCCCGCCTCAGCTTGAGGTGTAGGACAGAGAAGAGGTGGTGTCTCCTCCCCTCACTTTCCATTGATATGACCAAGTATCACATTTGCCAGTATGCTGGCCAGTAGATGTGTGATGTTCATACCCATGGTGTCCAACCTTCATACAGCACAGCCAAGTTGTCCAGGTTCTTGGCCTCTTTGATGATGTAGTCAACCTAATAGATATGATGAAAATACAAAACATTACCTCAATACCTTGTAATTAAAAAACACGAGCTACAAAAATACACCTTTCTTCAGTTCTGCTAGACTTAAGAAGTATGTGAAAACTTTGCATATTACTTTCCTTCCTCTGCTTCAAAGATGAACACTGATATTATCAAGTCAATGCACTGCAGAGACATACAACAGCCAAATAGACCCATTGAACAATCACACTATAAAACTTGCGACATACTTTGTCCTATCAAACATTTCACTGGACACAAATACAGCTTCCATTATGGGAAGATTTTTGTATTTATTCAAAATAAAAACTGCTCCCACTATATTGATGTTGGTATACACCTTTACTATACAATTATATTTCATGAATAACCAACCATTCCTCCTTTCTCCTTCATGAAAAAAAACTACAACATTGTGCTCATCAATCACTACTTGCCATCAATTCAGGCAGAGGACTTCTTTGCCACCTTATGATATCATTATCAGCAATGACCATTTGTCATCCTTTACACGATCTAAGCCACAGATCATAGACCTCCCTACAAAACTATCTTTAAAAACTTTTTTTCTACATTTCAGTCCAGGAGCAAATCACTACTTCTCCTGATATCACTCTCTAAACATCTCTTCTACAAGATCCATAGCCTACTCCTTGTCCTCTTGTCTTGTGCACTCTATCCCACATGGTGACAGACAAAAAGAGAAAAAGAAGAAACAAGGAAGCTGTCTCACCTGCTCCGCAACACTCATTCTCTTGTTTGGGTCTGGGTCCCGTCCTTCCAACTTCATCTTCACCCGTCTCCAAACGCCTACAGCATATGAATTGCGCTCCTGGACAGCTGTTAGGTAAACCAAAAACAATGGGGTCAGCTTAATATTTTACATATCATTTTTACTCTTTAAGACTTGTAAGACAGTGGGACCGTCAGATGGTTTCAACCATGATACCCGGCGGAAGTTGGGAGCATCCCGTGATATTTACAGTTGATTTGTTCTTTCCAACCCAGAATTTCAGTATTTTTCTTAACATAATTTCCAATCAAAGTTTTTTATATTGTACCCCACGAAAACAGCAGGAATTCTGATTAGATTGCTGTTCATTTCAGCTACTTTGCATTGTATTCTGGGTTTGTTT
Organism: Peronia verruculata; assembly: GCA_038406235.1. Taxonomy (NCBI): domain Eukaryota; kingdom Metazoa; phylum Mollusca; class Gastropoda; order Systellommatophora; family Onchidiidae; genus Peronia; species Peronia verruculata. The sequence continues at coordinate 9,487 of JBCAUA010084212.1, read as the reverse complement.
ACATTTTTTCATGAATGTCTGTGGACCCATGATGGATGGGAAACCAAAACAACATTTACTAATCCATTCTACAGCATCTCAGTTGTTTCAAGAAACTGAAGAGGAGGAAAGAAGTAGTAACAGACTCTCAGATAGCTACAGTGACACTGGCCCACATAATAAACTTATCAAACTAGATTATAAAAAGCTGGTTCAACACTCATATGAGGTAAGTTGATAATTTTATATACTTTTTTTTTTAAATTACTGTTTTCTCATTGTTCTGGAATTTGTTTCCTCACTTGCCCATGAAATATCCATCAATATAAGTAGAACACTTCAGATTGCCACACGTCACTCATTTTCATTCAGAAAAAAAAACAAAAAACTGACAAATAGAAGGAAAAAATGTGGGTCCTAGAGAAATAAAGTATAGAATATGACTGACTTTTGTTCTGTCTGTGATGAGCCATGATTCGTAGCAAGTCAAGCCATGAGTCAAACATACCGGTATCATTTTCATTATACAGAACATAGAGGATTAAACTTAGCAATTTTAAGTAAAATAACTCTTCGAGAATCAAATTCCATCATCTCTCATTTTTGACAAAGTGCAACTATACACAGTCTGAGGTAGTACATTAGTGACTGACAGTTGTGCTCACCAACAATCATCAACATCCAACGCTACCAACACTCCACAATATGCAAGCAGTTATTTCCTAGCCAAGACCAAATAACATGATCAGTATGATAAACGATATCCGAGACTTTTTATGAAAACACTACTCGACTAACCACACATTCAATGGAGGGACTTTCCAAAATGTCACTAGTAAAGAAAAGATGGTCAACAGAGTTGTTTCAACAAAATACTTCTTACCTTTTCCAGTTTTAGGGTCCCTGGATACTTTCTCTCTTTCACGTTTTGCTGCTGATTTGAAAAAAAAAAAGTTTTTCAATTATAGCTGATTTCTATGTTTATTTTTATAGAATGTCTACTCCAATTACTTTTTTAGAGTTGTCTTACTTACTAACTGTCACCAAACTAAACCTTCCAAATATGATTACCTGTTTTTGTAAGTAATCAGTGTAATCTTATTCTTTTTTTTCATATTGCAGCTATGAATCATAACTGGACAACAAACCCAGAAAGTGAGTGAAATGATGTGTAATAAATTACATTCTTTATTTGTGGTTCAGTTATATATGCAAATTGTACCATGAATAAGTAATACTTAATGTTTTGTCAATTTCAGGCAATGGGGACTGCTGCCTTATAATCATGTTTCCCACAGACTGGCCTTATCTTGGTATATTTCATGAATCTAACTGGAAATCATTATGACAAAGGTATAGCTTTCTATGGATCATAATAAATCTTTTCATTCATAATAAACAGCACTTTGAGAGTTTGACAGAACTTTTATGTCTGAAAGCTGAGAAAGTGTAATTAAAAAACTATTTCCATAATAACACATTAGCCTGACTTTGATGCATGTTCATAAGATAACTATGATCTCAATCATGATGCAATTACTTTGGTTTACAGTTGCTGTGGTGTGATTGCCTACCTTGAGCTCTGGTGGCTGAGCCTTGGCCCATTGGACTGTTAGTGCCAGGGGGTGGGGACTCTCTCTCTCTCACTAACTGTACCCCCTTGGCTGCCAAGTCTGTGGTTTTCTTACTGTCAATGTCACCTTGACCATTATCTCCCTGGGCTCCTCCCTCCATGCTTGTGACTTTGCTAATGATGGATGGGGCAAACTCTGCCAGACTGTCATAAATGCTGTCAAGCAGTAAATAAATCCCAATGTTAAGTTGATACGGCAACAATGACACATAAATAAAACAGGTGATATGTAACAAACCTCTTGATTGCTGGACTGAAACCATTTGAATTTTGATAAAATACTTCAGTCAGTGAGTTGGACGATTGTAACTTTTGATGTATAGTAAACAATGTCTGTGTAGTGACATGCACATTTGATATCAATAACTGACCAAACAAATAGAGAAACCATATCAACACAAACATTGTAAGTGAAAGGATTAAACAACTTCAGATGACTTGTACCAACACTGAATTTTACATTGTTCCTTGTGATCTACCATCCAAAAACAACACAATTTTTTATGACACCTCCAACCTCCATTTATTAAAAATGAGCAAACTTCACCATCTCAATCTCTACCTGAAAACATCACATCTACAAAAAAACCCAAAAAACCCAGAGACTGTTACAGGAAAATGACTTAACCAACCAAAGAAACATACAGCTTGTAAAAGGACTTCCTTAATGCACCACTCCAGCCATTTATCTTTTGTATACATCTACATATAATATCTTTATGCATATATAGTTGAATGAGTGAAAGAATCACGATCAATTCAGAGTAATTTCATCACAAATCTCATATTCAAGGGTGATTAAAACTGCTTGACTGAATATTCCTCGAGAGGTTTCAAAACAATTTGAGACTCAACACAGAAACAATATTTTACAGCGGACAAAGGACAAGGGTCTCCTTGAATTTTCCTGGAAGACTAACAATTGACTCAAGCTTTAGTATTTGTGAAATCCCAAAAATGCTACCCCCTGGCTTATGTGACTTACATGTCCAGCTGTGTGGTAAGAGTCTCCAGGTCCCCTACACTCTGTGACATTTCCTCTCTGGTGGTCATCTCACTCACCACTGTCTTCAGGATGGCTGTGATTTTCTCAGAGAAGATCTTGTACTGAGCCAAGTAAGCTCGGATGCTCTTAGGCTGGATATCTTCTCCATAGTCCTGTTCCTCCAACTGTCAACGAAAAGATGGTTTTTGTACAGCACTTTTTCCTAAATAGTACAACTCTAAGTACTCTACAGTCTATTTTCACTCTGACAGATCCAAATAAAACACTCATGTGAAACATTTAGTCAAAATTTTGCTATCATAAAAGCCTCAAAGCTACAACAGAAACACCATTTCTGAAAATCCATTTTTTTTTTTTTTTTATCATATACCCCATGTCACTAATCATAAAAGAAAGAATTCGAAGTACAAATAAAACTAGAAACTTATTAAAAGGACGATGAGTGACATAAACATTACACAACTTGGACTTGTTATGAACCGCTAATGAACCAGAATCATTTATGGTGGCATAGGATTAAGAATACTGATTTCCTAACAAATCCTTACCTTTGCCAAAGTCTTGAGGATGGATCTGATGTCAGACATCAATTTGTGATGGGTAGACAAGAGAACCTTGATGGTGCTCACTGCATCTTTGATGTTCCTCTGTAAAGAACAAAAGGAAAATTGAGAAGGTCTGGACCTCAATTATCTAACTCACAACTTTGTTTCAGAGAAGTGTATAGCATAGATTTCCTCATCAAATTTTTGTTGTTGATCTAATATGCAAGATCTCTTCCATGCATCTGCACATTATAAAATAAACATATTACTCAAACTTTCACACACAAAAGTTTTTCTCACAGAATTTTTTAGGGACAAGCCAAAATTTGTATTTCTTTAATGTACTCATTTATACAAATTTTTTTTAGTCATTCTCAACAGATATCAACGGGACAACATCGTTTACCTGGCAATCAATCAGGCTGTGAGCTATTTTCTCCATATTCTTCTTGGACTCCGTCACTGTCTTGTCCACCGCATCAATGGCCTGCTTGATCCAGCTCTGATCTGACTTTTCCCCATCTCCCAATGACTGGTGGTAGAGACAGATGTGCATCATAATATAGATTTATGCAGCATTAACTGCATAGTAATCAGGTTGATGAGCTGTACTTAATCACACTATGATTGATATTACAGTTATTACTATATCTCCTCATCTCTGATAATTATGACAACGTTGTATTAAGTTTTACAAAACAGAAATTACATCCTTTCCATTCTAACTGAAATGACAAAACTTTTTTAATACAGACGACAAGAACTTTTTTTATATTCCATTATAATAAAGATGATGATATATTTACAAACTTGAAACGAAATTATTTACATATCCAACAAGTAGCGAAACAGAAAATAGTTTCATATATATATAGTTGTGAAACGTGAAAATAAAGAGTCAGAATTCTTTTGAAACTAACCCTAACAGATGGAAAGCAAGCAACGTATAACAAACCAATTTTTTTTTTTTGCTCAATAAACTTGAACCAATAAGAAAAAATTAGACAATACCTAGTATACCAAGCTCACTCTTAGGTTCTTAAAGTACATAACAACTGTGGCTGAACAAAGTGAAAAAAAAAAAGCTCATGTTGATGGTGATCTGATACAATTTAAAAGTAAGCAGGAGAAAAACTGGTAACAAGTGACATATTTCTCTGTGCTATAAGAATCATCATTCTCACCTGGATGTTGATAATTTTCAGCTCCAGATCTGTGACAGAACTGCATGTAGATTCCAGCAGCATGCAGCATTCAGAACATCTGAAATGCAAAGGATAAACACAGTTACCAACTTTCTCTTTAGTAGTATAAAGTAATTCAATGTGTGACATCAGGTAGCCAGTTTTGCAAGATCGATGTCATGTTTCTTGAACTGGGTTTCAAACGGCACACTTTCTCAGATTATAGACGCGAGGCCAACAAAATAAAATCCTATGATTCTGTTATACATCTGGGTAACCAACATGACCAGAGTTCAGAGGACACTATATCTACATAAACTGTTTCAAACATTAAAACAGATGACTAGTCTTAATGTGCTTGGCTTCTTAAAAAGATTTTGCCAGGTAATTGTACATCAACAGTTACAGCAATTGGAAGCAAAATACAAGATATCAAAATGAACGGTTTAATACAAAATTATGATTAAAAATAACAATGTCTGTTTGCAAATGGTGTCAAGTATGACTGAAGCACACTGGCTATATATAAGTTTAAAGGAAATTAAATGTGATCAAATGGATCTGATTTGCCGAACAAGAACTGCTTTGAAATTGCCGACAAATAATTAAAGAACACCATCATACCAGCATCTTCTTGTCTGAATATGCATAAAACCAAACAACTGAATCCCATGTCTGGGAATACTAATGCCCTGCTGAAAGATTGAGAAACTCCATTGTTGCTGTACTGACATACATTTACTAAAACTGATAAAGTCAAAGACAAAATATCAAGATCCAATACACCACAGTAAAAATTGATAAAACTAGAAACCTCTCTCACAAAATCTGAAAAGGCGGCAGGTTTCTCCTCGCCCATCTATGCCGACAGTGTCTTACCAGCCATGGTATTCAACATATATATATATATATATATATGAGAAGTGCAAAATTTATGACTCAAGTCTACGTCTGAAAAACTGAAATCAAATGGAAGTCTTCTGGGTCTAAATTCCACAGAATATCTGCACTCACTGGTTGAGCAGCTGGAGGAAACTGGAGTCTGTGGATGAGGCTTCTTGTGTATGAGTACGCAAGGCTTCCATATGAAGGACACCTTGACACAGATTGCCTGCTTCTGTTGCTCGCTTGCTTTCCTCCTAAACATTATGACAAAAAAAGAAACAAACAAAAAAAAAACAAACAAACAAATAATTGAGAAATCATCAAACAAATGAAAGATTTGGCACATATATAATGAGAACTTTATCATTCCATACTCCCATCTCAAGGATGACAAATGAATAGCAGGTAAAATCAGAGACACCAATGATTTGCCTGAATTGCTAGAACACTCTGCAGATAAATGCTTTGGGAGAATAGCAAAATAATTCTATTTACTATATTTGTTGGATACCTTCATTTCATTTGATGTCTCGTTAACATGCATTGGTGTTCTTAAAATCTCTCAGAGCAAACTGACTGAAAACAGTCCAAGACGTGCACATAAGCTCAACTTTCATATACCCAAATACATGTGGCAACCACTCTCACAGACATACATTCAGATCGATTATTAACAACATGGGCAACTGAATCTTCTCAAAGTGACACATACAACAAACTTGGTACCTTAGCTGTGTACATAATGTTTACACTGTCACTTGTAACCCTTTTCTGGATACTGGCCACCTTCACTAAACCCAATCTCAAAAGAACTATTTACTAGTGGAAAACGATGTTTTTTTAGTGGAACATATAAATACACAGTTTATATTTTTCTCCATTTTAAACAAAATCCAACAATTCCATTGGGCAGCAGCCCAATTACCATTCATCAGCTCTCCCATGAAAATATGCCCTTGAAACTGTTTCTTTTTACAACTTTATTTTCATAGGCCATATAGGGTCGTAAGAATTATCAACAGTTATGATACAAAATGAATCAGTTCAGACACATATGCCTCACCTCAATGATCTTTTTTCTGTAAGCAGCAGCCTTCTCAAAGTTGCTGAGCACTGTGTTGAGAGAAGGATTGGCACCTGCTGCCCACTTCAACCTCTGGCTGATGCTGGCCTCCATCTGCGAGTAGCGCTCTTGGCATGACAGCAGTCCAGACTCCTGAGAGAGCAAAGCCTGGGCAGCCTGGTGAGATAAAAAAAAAAAAAAAATCAACAGGATGAGCCACAGCCTAATTCTCTCTTCTCTTCTCAGCCCACTACATAAAGCTGTACACCAGGAGAAATATTCTGTGTCTGAAAATCTTAGATCTACTTTGAATGGAGATTGTTTGACCAGCCTTGTTGTTTCTCTTTGCCAGGCACAAGGGTGTTGAACAAGCAGCACAGAGAGAGAATAATGACTTTTGCACTCTTTGTTTGAGATGTACACTATAAAAATTACAAAAAAAAAAAAAAAAATTTATAACGAAACTGTTTTCTTTGTATTATAATAATTTTAGTGAAAAATCTTGGTGATGTTTTGCAAATGACATGAAGAATAGTGACTTTTTCTTTCCCTACACTGTTTCTTCAACAACACTTGTGTCTGGTGACGGGAAGCAAAATTCTTGGTCAAAAACAATCCCCATTCAAGTGTAGAGTCAATAAAAATTTTAATTCCTGACTTATTTTCCCAAGTGCAGAACATATCTTACAAACATACGCTTTACATCCAAATGAAACTTGCTGGAACTGTGATACACATTAAGCAAATAGCAGTTATTTATTTAGATGTAAAATACACACGCTTCCATGCAATAAGGGTTGTCAAAGACAATATGGAATTACTTTCCTCACCCCCTTATTTTTTCAATTTCTTAATTTTCATGTTATGAAAAGAAACTCTTATTTATTGCTATAAGAACTAAGATAGAAATGGCACATATGGAGGTACAACATCACATCTATAGATGTAGCAGGAATGACAATTTACCTTCTTCATCTCAGACATAACAGAGGTCCTGGATGGGTGTGCCATCTGTGAGTGCTGCCTGCCAGCTGTGGTGAAAATGTCCTCATGTAACCACTGGAATCGTGCTATCTGGGGCTGGCATCTCTGGACCTGGCCCTTGATCAGCACAATGTGGGCATCCAAACGTCTGCACAAGCGATCAATAATGATATTATTAAACTACTCATATCTAGCTCATAAAAGGATGGGTGTGGCATCTAAAGATATTACATGTATTACATTCACTCAAGTTAGTCATAGATAGATCTATATAGATTAGGCAAACTATATTTTACACAAGCTTTAAAATATATATTGAAAGAGTTTAAAAAACAACAAAAGTTTAATAAAGGGGTGTTTGCTTTTTTCTCTTTTCATTATAAATACATGCATCATGGAATTTTGGAAAAAAAAAAAAGAACAGAATCACCAGATGAAAAAAAACAGACTTATTACACCATCAGTCTCTTTCCTTATCAAAAATATGTCTAATGGTGCCTTTTCACTTTTACTCTAATATGTCATCTAGAACAGTATCATATTCACAGCACAAACTTATCAAAGATTAACTCATTTAACACCAAGTCATTTTCATCTGATTTCTTGACCTGCCAAAGCAATTCATATAACTAAATCCTAGTAGTACTACAAAATAACAGTATTTAATTTACCCACTGCTGGCAGCCAGGAAAAATGAAAGAATGGGATGATTCAATTGTGATGTGAAAAGAATGTTGTTACTACAAGGGATATTGCTTCGACAAAATAAATGTAAGCAAATAGAACTACCACTGGTTTTAAAGACTGGGTAATACCCATTCTTGGACGGCCAGGGAAGAACTGGGAGAACACTAAAACCTTGTCTACAATACAGAAGGAATGGAGTGGGTATTTTTTTTCTTTCAGCAAAAATAAATTTTTCTCCTTACTTGGCTAAGTCCAGTTTTCTCCAGGCTGTGTCCAGGTTGCTGGTCAGAGCAGTCACTTGGGTGTAGTGGCGGTGCTGGAACTGACCTGTAGTCAAGCAGGTCTCCAAGCCTTTCTTGCACAACTGGTCCAGTGGCACTTTCCACTCAGCTCCAATGTCCTTCAGCTCTATCTCTGCTGTGACGTTGACCCCGAGACCACCCAGGAAGACACAGATGATGTAGCCTAGCACTTGAGAAGGAAACCCCAGCACCTGAAGCATGACGAATTAACAGTTTCAAATTATCATGCTCCTAATCATAAAGAATTTTTCTTTGCTGTCGAAAAAGAAAAAAAAAAAAGCAAACAGACAGAGCGAGAGAAAAAAATCCAACTCTGCGGTGAAGAAAAATGGGTAATGAGAACAAAATTTAAAAATTCCCAAGTAATAGTTTTCAATTTTCAGCTGACACCCTATCCTGTACTAATGCAATAATTCATGGTGCAATTCTATTTAAAAACTTGCTATCCAGTTTCCTTCTTCAGTGAAATAAATTTAAAAAATAATGAAAATAAGGTCAAAATTACTAGACTGACATGCAACAAAAGTCAAGAGCCTTTCTTTAAACATGGGATTAAACATGTTCAGCTCTAGGATTTTATGCTAGATTTCAGAGATATAATAATAAATTTCTGAAATCATGAATGAAACATAATGATGTGCTGAGCCTCTGGGGTTCACCTACAATATCAATGCTTATATGTTTCTGACACTAAGAGCTATCAATACAAACAAAAACACACAATAAGGCAACTATTACAAAAGATTACTTGCAAAGCAAAGTTTTATATCATAATAAACATTGAGGCCTAGAGGCCCCTCACCATTAACTCTGAAAGTAAAGTCAATGAGATAAAACAAAATCAGTCAACTGACCTGCTTTCTGACAAAGTCAGCAATGAACTTCTTAATAGGCTTGGCCATCTGTTCTTCATCATAGACTCCTCCACCACTCAAACCTGAGGAATACGAATTATTTAGTAAAATTTCAAGATTTCAGTGTTGTTACTCATGACGGAATTATTTATGTGTTCTTATGCACGTGTTCTTGCTACATGACGGACTGATTTAAGAATTCTTTCAGAAGTAAATATACATATCGCTGGTGGAGTGATGAAACCTCGTAACCCCAGAAACAAAAATTTTACAGGAGAGACAAAAAACTGATTTACTATTGAACAAGAAGGTCTGCGCGAACCAAACTTGCTACAGATACATGAAAACACTTTTGAAACTTGATT